>BDUI01004862.1:29526-45599 GCA_002335545.1 Apodemus speciosus
ACACCCTAACTGATTTTTATACTGGAGCGTCCTAAAGTTCCGTGAAGTGGACTCTCTGGTTCTCCCATCTGCTGTGTTTAACCTCAAATTGTGACCCGAGAAGGCCCAGCAAGGCCCTTTGTCTTATCTGTGCATTTCAGTGCTAGCTGGGAGGCCTTAGGTTTCACTACGTATGCAAAGAGCGTGGCTTGGATTTTTTTTTTTTAAACACCCCCTGTTTGGCTTGTTGCTAGTGTCCTGTTTCCCATTGTATTGGTTGTTGATGTTGGTGAAAGTCGTTTCTTTCCTACACCAGGGCTACTGTGCTTTCTTCTTGATTGGCCTTGCCCCAAACATCTCAGGATAGTTTAAAAATTCATGCACCAGGCTGAATCAGTTACGTGTTACGATGGTTTTATTTCCCTATCTAAAGGTAGGTAATATTTTAAAGGTACTGTGCCCACGAAGTCACCAGAAGCCAATTAAAACTGCCAGCATTCTCTCCAAAACCTGTTTGGTGGTATAAATAATTGATACTGGAGTATACAGCTGTCGGGGCAGGGCCTACTGCATAGGCCTGTGCACGCAGCAGCGGAGCCTCTCCCCTGCGAGCCCCGGGAACCGGTTCTGGCCACCGTCACCTGGGTTTAAAATCTTGATAATAAGGCCATGTACAAACACATTGTTAAAAGGATCTCTCTGGCCTGCGGAGAGGGAGGAGAGACCGCCGTTATTTACAGGTGTTTGAGAGAAAGAAGCGAATCCCAGGCTCCTCGCGAGGCAGGTAGCCACGGAATAAATTGAGGCGCTCCACCGAAACGTCCAGCTTTTAAAAGGATGTGATTAAAAGGGACAATTTTATGAAGTTGTTATAGCAACTGAAATACTCTGATTGAAATGTGTGTATCTAAACCGTGAAAGACCGTAGGAGGCCAGAGAAACAAGGCCAGCATTGTGTTTGGGAAAGGCAGTGGAATAGTGGTAGCTAAATATTATTTTCCCCCGGGGCCTCCTTCAGGGCAACTGCCTCAGTTTCCACTTCTAAAAACTATGTGGTGATGATGCYTCACAATGTCACATGAATCCCCAAGCCTTGTATCGGGGTCTGCTCATTGGTCCTCTGACGTGTGGGGAATACAATCACCAAATTGTGTGTGATTCGGGACTGCTTTTGGAGTGGCCTCTGAATTCACCCTTGCATTTATACTCCTGTGTTCTCTCATTAACATCTTTGTGAACAATCTCTCAAAACTTTTCATTCAGTCTCCACCAGGGATAACCCACCATTGGCCACCTACCAACAGCTGTACTCGACAGTCCAAATATTTAAATATTCCTAAAAAAWWTTTTTAAACACTCTTTCTAAAAGCTRCATAACTCTTCTATGTGACTTGATCTGGAATTTCTCATTTAAAAAAAAATGATGTTTTTAATTTTCCTCTCCAGTGCTGGCAAGAGTATTAAACAATTGTTGCTTTAAATCTCTGGCAAGACTATATAAAATTAACACATACGTATAACTGTATATTATGCTGTGTTAAAGCTGGTTGGAAAATCAATACCTTAAGGGCAACTGGGAAAGCCTCTCTGCAGACTTTGGACTTCAGATACTTACAGTGTTACAGATTTCTTGCAATGCATTGTGGGTTTTTGAGTAGTTTTTTGCTTCTTTTGTTTTTTCTTTTTTTTTTTTACATTAAATGAGGTGATAGTTTACTATCAATTATAAGTCTACTTACTAGACGATCCTGTAAGAAGTTAACTGTTTGAATAGAAAAAAATTAATAAAATATTTGTTTCCACAACAAAATTCAAATGAAGCAATTTCTCCTTTAATGGTACTTTATTGTTAAATGTTGATTATCAACATGGATTTCCTAATTAAAGGCATAAATATTTTATTTTGTTTAAATATTAGTATTAATTTTTTAAGTTGAAAAAAAAAGAGGGTTTTTGTTGTTGTTTTGTATTAGTGGAGTGAGTGATCATGGATTCGGAACTTCTCTTCTCCGGTAGATTGCTTCCTAATTCTTAAGTCTCAGATCAAAAGATTCGCTCCCCCCCCTCCCCCGTTTTCCAGCAGAAGTAACTGTTCTTAATCTGTCAGGCCAAATATTCATTTTAAATTGTCTATCAAACCTGTCATCCTGTTCTGCATATGCACTTCAGAGTCGTTTCATTTTGATATAACTTCTTGATTCTGAACACCTGCAACCCAAAAACAACATGATCAAAATAATAAATAAAGGCCCTGGGATCCGAGGCCTTTGTAGGCATTTTCAGTCACAACTCTCAACTCCCTTTGGCCTTCCCATTTTAAGGACTTTTTTCCTCAGTATGATTTCGGGTCTTCTAAGTGGATGCTATTTTATTTCAGGTGGGTTGTTTAATAGTTTGTTGGTGTTTTCAGGGTCTCTAAAACAAAGTCTGACGTGTTAACAGTCTTATTAACGATGTTAAAATAGAATTGACAGCTTGTGGATGCCGCGGAAGCACAATAGCCCGGCAGCCTCCCCTGCCCCTTATAAACGGCGCCCCCGCTGTCTTCCCTTTGTTTCAGGCCCAATCAGCAAGCTAAACTTTTGTGGAGCAAGGAGGCCGTTCAAGTGTCTCCAGGCAGCTGAGGGGAGGAGCTAGTGTGGAATTTATTGGGAGACCAATCAGTGCCAGGGGAGAATGACCCCAAATTGGGAAGAAGGGCTTTGCTGGTCTGCGTGGCTCCCTGACCTCTCTTGCGGTTTTGTTCCTCTGAAAGCATTTTGTTCTGGTTGTGTTTCCTAAAGGCCCACACGTTTCAGAAGTTCTGGGTGTGGATACCCATCCCAAGTCAGATAGATGTATCTGTGCTATATGGTTTTCCGGAGCTTGCCTAGATGTTAGCGTTCAGTTTTTTAGAAGCCCGATGTGGACTCTTATTAAAGTACTTTTTTAAAAAAANTGCTGTGTTAAAGCTGGTTGGAAAATCAATACCTTAAGGGCAACTGGGAAAGCCTCTCTGCAGACTTTGGACTTCAGATACTTACAGTGTTACAGATTTCTTGCAATGCATTGTGGGTTTTTGAGTAGTTTTTTGCTTCTTTTGTTTTTTCTTTTTTTTTTTTACATTAAATGAGGTGATAGTTTACTATCAATTATAAGTCTACTTACTAGACGATCCTGTAAGAAGTTAACTGTTTGAATAGAAAAAAATTAATAAAATATTTGTTTCCACAACAAAATTCAAATGAAGCAATTTCTCCTTTAATGGTACTTTATTGTTAAATGTTGATTATCAACATGGATTTCCTAATTAAAGGCATAAATATTTTATTTTGTTTAAATATTAGTATTAATTTTTTAAGTTGAAAAAAAAAGAGGGTTTTTGTTGTTGTTTTGTATTAGTGGAGTGAGTGATCATGGATTCGGAACTTCTCTTCTCCGGTAGATTGCTTCCTAATTCTTAAGTCTCAGATCAAAAGATTCGCTCCCCCCCCTCCCCCGTTTTCCAGCAGAAGTAACTGTTCTTAATCTGTCAGGCCAAATATTCATTTTAAATTGTCTATCAAACCTGTCATCCTGTTCTGCATATGCACTTCAGAGTCGTTTCATTTTGATATAACTTCTTGATTCTGAACACCTGCAACCCAAAAACAACATGATCAAAATAATAAATAAAGGCCCTGGGATCCGAGGCCTTTGTAGGCATTTTCAGTCACAACTCTCAACTCCCTTTGGCCTTCCCATTTTAAGGACTTTTTTCCTCAGTATGATTTCGGGTCTTCTAAGTGGATGCTATTTTATTTCAGGTGGGTTGTTTAATAGTTTGTTGGTGTTTTCAGGGTCTCTAAAACAAAGTCTGACGTGTTAACAGTCTTATTAACGATGTTAAAATAGAATTGACAGCTTGTGGATGCCGCGGAAGCACAATAGCCCGGCAGCCTCCCCTGCCCCTTATAAACGGCGCCCCCGCTGTCTTCCCTTTGTTTCAGGCCCAATCAGCAAGCTAAACTTTTGTGGAGCAAGGAGGCCGTTCAAGTGTCTCCAGGCAGCTGAGGGGAGGAGCTAGTGTGGAATTTATTGGGAGACCAATCAGTGCCAGGGGAGAATGACCCCAAATTGGGAAGAAGGGCTTTGCTGGTCTGCGTGGCTCCCTGACCTCTCTTGCGGTTTTGTTCCTCTGAAAGCATTTTGTTCTGGTTGTGTTTCCTAAAGGCCCACACGTTTCAGAAGTTCTGGGTGTGGATACCCATCCCAAGTCAGATAGATGTATCTGTGCTATATGGTTTTCCGGAGCTTGCCTAGATGTTAGCGTTCAGTTTTTTAGAAGCCCGATGTGGACTCTTATTAAAGTACTTTTTTAAAAAAAAATTTTAAATACCAATTCTCTTGAGCCAAAATAACTTCCAACTTTCTCTACTGTCTTGAGAATCACCGGGATCACAGAATTAGATTAGCTGTGGCATTCTATTTTATTTCATTTTCACGTTACAGAAATAGATGTATGTGTCCAGTTCATTAAAACCATTGTCTTTTCCAGACAACAGTCATAATAAGATAAAGGTTTCTAAAGAGCAGGCCTACTTTTTTTGTCGTCTGTATTGCTAATAATAAATTTGCCAAGCCATCTCATTTTGAAATACAGATTTATTTGGACATCCTGATGAGTGGGTAATGCCACCATCTGATTTAATAATTTGTAAAGTGCACTACATTTATAAACTCTTGGCCCCGCATACAGGATTTCAGTAAGGGCTACGGAGACACTGTTAAGATTTTTTTCCCCGTCAGGTTCAGGGAGTGTTTCTTTGTTCATTTGTTGGACTCGTTGCTTATTTTATGTCTCAATAGGCCGCTGTTCAGACTTCAAATATAGCACTAAGACCTGGGATGGTACCCTGTAGGTCCAAAGAAAAATATGTTGGGCAACACACAGGACAGCAAGTATTTTCTTTAGAGCTAGGCTCCATAAAATTACTCAAGTATACTGAAATACAAATTATTTGTCAAGGACACACTAGCTCTCCCCTTTTCTTAGCTCACATAGTGTTATTTAGGCAGAACCTCAAGGGAAAATATTTTCTCCTACTCCATGAGCCCTAAAAATACGCAGCACTGATTGAACAATGTACGAAACTGGAGCAAACGAACGTCATTTGGTACCAACCACACGAATGGGTGTAAATAATAACATTTCCCTGTTGGCACCCTTGAGCGAGTGTGGCACAGTTAGGGGCATTTTACCTGAGCCACGAAGAATGACTGGGGTAGCTCTCCTGAATCGTCACTGTGTGTCATTCTTACATGGCTGGCCACCCTGCATCCCATGGCCGAGTGTGTCCTCACATTGTACCGCTGGGCCACAGAAGCACTCGTGTTCAAGTGTAACCGGCCTCTTTTCCCACGTGCCCACCGAGAGAGCGTGCCAGGCTGTGTGATGGACCCGTCTAGGGGCGTAGGCACCATGCTGCCGGCATCGACACTGTGTCCACCTGATGGAAATGCCTGGTGCGTGTCTGTGTGACTTAGGGACACTAAGAAAGCCAAAAGGATTAGCAACAAAGAAAGCTTGTCACCTTTGTGCAGAAGCCAGCTGGCACCTCACAGTGACAACCTAACCGGCTCCATTTTCACTGAAGCCAAACCCCAGAGCATTATAGGCCTGAATAGGGTGGGAAAGGGGGGACCGAGCCTGGAGCATGACGGAGCCTGTTTCTTTTATTGCAGGTGACACAGGGTGAAACCCACAAATGTAAAGAAACTTTAATAAGCAATGCAAGTTCAGGCTTTGGGGATGCCGTGAATAGCGTTGGGCCTTCCAAAGCCCTTTCTGATTTAGTTTTCAAACTTAGAGGGGAAAGAAAAAGCCAACGGTCCCAGTATTTGCTTTGGTTAAGTGACCTAAATGGATTGTAACTCTTGGCCACTGGCACTTACGATAAATCAATGTCCTAGATGTGAGCTAGATGCCACCGCGGCTCCGGGGCCAGTTGCCCTAGACAAGAGTTCTGGTGTGTTTCCAGAACTCTGGATTGGCCAGAGTAGCTTTTTTGGAAATAAAGTTTCTGAGCCATTTTACTGTTTGCTTTTCCTTTAAAAAAAAAAAAAATCTGTCAGCTGCAGAGATATATTTCTCTGGGATCACTGTGATGCCCTGAGGTGGGTACTTCACATCTGTCTGTGAAATGCCATTTAAAAAATAATACATAAAATTGCACTTCTTTATTTAATCAAATGAAGGGGATTTGGAGAAAGAACATTTTTTTTCTGGGTTGGGGGCCATTGCCACAGGGTCTCTCTATGTAGCTGTGACTGTTCTGAAACTCACTATGAACTCAGAGAAATCCACCTGCCTCTGCCTCTGCCCCTGCCTCTGACAGGACTAGAGGTGTGCACTACCACAGCTGGCTGACACTTTGTTTCCCAGTACTTATTCTATGGGAATGTCAAGTAATACTTGTGGTTGTTAAGCGAGGCAACTTTAGTGTGCCCTTTCACACTCATAGTATTGGGCACTTGGTATGATTTTTATTTTTTTATTTTTTTATTTTTGGCTTGGTTTTAAAGGTAAAGAAATGATAAATGCCTGTGTTCCTCATGAGTATTGTGTCAGCTTTTTAAAAAWTGCCAGTGACCTGTGTGTATCTGATATGTGAATCTCTAAAGGTTTCAACTGAGGTACACGGGACCTATAAAAGATGACCAAAATTAATAATGACTATGGTGATAATGAGCAGTCTCTTCTGGTTCCAGTTGCATGAGTCTTGGTTTTATGACAGCTTAGTATCCATGTGTTTGTAAAATACTGTAATGTGCCAAATAACAGTAAAACAGGAAAATTAGCCCCCCTGTATTTTATGGGCCAAAGTTCTAATCACCATATTGATGATATTGTAGAGGAACAGAGTTTTCCAGTTAAAGGACAGTCTGATTAAAATGGGATTCTTCAAAAATGTCTTGAATGCAGAAGATACATTTATTCTTTGTAAAAGTATCTATTAGTGACATTTTCATAATTATACATAATGTACATTAGTCCCATTTAGCCTGTTACACTATCCTTTCTCACCCTCCTGGATTTCTTTTGAAAATAATTTCTTTCCATTTGTTAAAGATAAAGTGGCCACAGTATATATCTGGTTTTGTTTTATTTTCGCTTTTGTTTGGTTTTGAGGTTTTTTTGTTTTTTGTTTTTTGTTTTTTTTTTTTGTTTTTTTTTTGCCACTATTTCAGAAACCGAAACATGTTATTGGGCACAGGGAAATCCAAATGATGTTTTTAGAACCTGTTTTACAGCCTAAGCAGGCGGGGAAGCATTCCAAAGTGGCCAAGGTCAGAAACAGAAAGGCTAGGGATGGGTCTCCTCTGTTCAAAGAAAGAGTAGAAGAGGAAAACCATGCTTCTCATGAATAACTAAAACTGCCTGATGTTTCATGGGTGTTTTTCACAATAATATTTTCATAAACATTTTAGTTGAGGGATGCAGAGAAAGAAGGATTAATAGTAGAAAGAAAAAATCCCCTTGTATAATATGTATATAGTTTCAGTCAATATAGTTTTTAGTGGAGACAAAAAAACAAACAAAACAAAACAAAACAAAAAAAACTGAAGCGAACTTTCACAGGATAACCCTAAGAAACATCTCCACATATGGTCCCAAATTTCACAAAAATAAACCGGTGGAATAGCTGTGTGTGAAAAGAAGTCCGTTTCGAATTGCTCTGGACCCACTGTTAGAGTCCAGTGGGGCTTCCAGCCTGTCAGACATCGTGATAATCAAGTGTACATTTTCATTCAGGGAGTTTAGAGGAAGCATTATTCTATATCCCATAGAATAATGTTTTCTTTAAACAACTCTAACATCAAAATGGCCAAACTGTCGGACGGAGGCATGTTAGATAAAACAGATGGGATTCTCAGATCGTGCACCGTTCAGCCGTTTGATGGAATTCGCGCCACCCTGACCAGCGAGCCCAGATGGCGCTTAAATCTGTCACTCTTTAACGACCCTACTGTTTTTTAAAAATATTTTTATATTGAGCTCATTCAGTTTAATCTGAGAGATTAATCATTTCCCAGATCTGTCCGGGGAGGGCCTGACTGAGGACTTTCTCTTGCCAGAACTGAAGCAGGAAGGATGGCAGAGGACTGGGTCTGCCTGCTAAAAGAGTCCGGGACTGGAGGCCCCTGTGGGCTTTGGGACATTTACAGACAGCAGGGTTGAGAAGCCCACCCGGGGAGTGGTAGCAGTGGGGCTGAGGGAGAAGGGGGTGCCTTTGGGAAAGGCCTGAGGTGAATACTGACTCATCCAGAAAGCCGATGCTGTTGCCAAGCTCCGAGTTCTGCAAGGGGTCTGGTACTGGTTGGGCCATGCTGGGACGGCCCTTGCTACAGAGGGTTGACCCGGTGGGTGTACCACCTGGACCATCCCCCAGGTGGATGAGCCTCTCCAAGATGTTTCTAGAAACAATCGCTTTACACTAGGACTCTCGCCAATCTTATAGGTCTTTCTCCCAAGGGCGCCCACCCTCCTTTCTCCTTAAATTATTATTTTGGGACAATGATTTGTGCAGTGAGATGCTGGCTAGCCTCTCCTTCCATGTCCCTAACATCACATATGTTTGCAGAGTAGCTTGCAATTGCTGTCCCTGCTGGGACTAGAAAGGGGAAAATGAATGGTTTTTCATTATGCAGTTGTGGTTTTTGCCCCCTGCATTTGCAGCTGATGTAGCAGGTGTCAAAATATGGTGCAGAATTTACAGCATTAATGTGAAATTTTCTATTACCACTAAAAGGCTACCAACGATGGTCATACAGTCACAGAAGTAAGGAGGCCCTGCTGCAGAAAGATGCTCTCAGCTATGTGTGGGTGTGTCCGGGCAGCATTTCTGTAGGTCATGTGTCTGCTGCTTCTAACCAGGAGTTTCCTAGAGTCCAAGTATTCTGCGACCACCCGAGTTTCTGCCCACTGAACTCATGTTGGAGTTCTGCTTTAGGATGCAGTTTCTTTCTAAGTGAATGGCCTTGGTGAAGACTGTCAGAGGGGAACAGAGAAGTGAGCCATGTTTGGGAGCTGTGTTTTGAAGAGCTTTAGGGCTTCTGGGCACTTGAGGTCCAAAATCATACCGGCAAATATGAGGGTGCTCAGGAGGCGGGACAGAAGGGTTGACACAAGGTCCAGGTCAATCTGCTCTACTTAGTGAGTTCCAGGATACCCAAGGGTACATAGTGAGGCCCTATTTTTTGACAGGCTTTGATCTGTTCTGGGCAGAGCACTGAGCACTTAATATGTTAATATTGAACATGCAACAGCCTGGGTTGCAGCAACGTGCACCTCGTGGAAGGACCACATCACGGTCCTGCCTCAGAAAGCTGAGCTTGTCCACAGGGAACTGCCTCCAGAGGAATGGAAAGGCCACCTGCTGTCTTCTGCAGCAGGATTAGGATGTGATGATAATTAGAACAATAGAATTCTATACATGTACTGGCTTCAGTTTACAAAGTAAAAAATAGGACAGTTTATGGGAGGCAAGTAATTGTTTCCACACTAAACATTATCTTGACGGGGCCAAGGGCATGGATGGCCGAGGGAATGGCTCAGTCCATTAAACTCCTTGATGCGTAAGCCGGAGGCTCAGTTCTTGATCGGCAACACTCATATACAGGAAAGGCACAGCCCGTACACCATGCATGACCCAGCACCAGGGAGGTGGAGACAGAAGATTCTTGGGACTTGCTAGCCAGCCAGGTTCAGTTAGAGACTCTGYTTCAAAAAATAAGCTGGGCATAGTGGTGCACACCTTTAATTCCAGTGCTCAGGAGGCAGAGACAGGGAGATCTGTGTGAGTTCAAGGTCAGCCTGGTCTACATAGTAAGACCCAAGACAGTCAGGTCTACTTAGTGAGGCCCTATTTTAGGGGAAACACAGGTTGAGAGAGATTGAAAAAGACACCTGACATTAACCTCCTCTAGTGTGCACACAAGAGTGCACACACACATGCAGCATGCACACACACACACACACACACACACACATGCATATACCATACACGCACAGCACAACACAGCACACAAACACAAACATACACATATACAGTGCATGCACACATACAGCATATAGACACATATACACACAGCACAACATAGCACACACAGAGATACATACACATATACAGTGCATGCACACATAGCATATACATGCACATACAGCATATACTACATATTTAGATACATATACAGTGAACATACAAACAGCATGCACACACACACAGCACAAAAGCTCACGCACAGACACAGTCATACAGTGAACACACAGCATATACACATGTGCACATATGATACATGCACAGCACAACACAGCACACACAGAAACATATACATATACAGTACATGCACACATAGCATGCACATGCACACAGCATATACATACATATATACACATATACACACACAACACAACACAGAGATACATATAAAGTACATACACAGAGCATGCACACATATACAGCACAACGCAGCACACATATACATATACAGTATATACACACATACATGTACATTGCACACACATATGCACACACATAGCACATACACACAATGCACACATATAGACATACACATATGCAGTATATACACACATACATGTACATTGCACACATATGCACATACATAACACATACACACAATGCACACACATATAGACATACACATATACAGCATATACACACATACACGTACATTGCACACAAATATGCACACATACAGCACATACACACAATGCACACACATGCATGCTTATACACACAGCACAGTACACACATACAAACACACAACATACACATACACAGCACATACAATCTTTTTTTTAAGATTTATTTATTTTATGTATATGAGTACATTGTTGCTGTGACCCATCAATGTGGTTGCTGGGAATTGAACTCAGGACATCTGCTTTCTTTATATGTAAGTACACTGTAGCTGTCTTCATACACACCAGAAGTGGGCATCAGATTCCATTACAGATGGTTGTGAGCCACCATGTGGTTGGTGGGATTTGAACTCAGGAACTTCAGAAGAGCAATCAGTGCTCTTAACCGCTGAGCCATCTCTCCAGCCCAGCACATACAATCTTGATGAAGTCATAAAACTCATGTATTTAATATTATTTTACAAGTTACTTTTTTTTAACTACATTAAGTATTCTTATAGTTATAACAGATATTTTCTTANATTTATTTTTTTTTTTACTGGTTTATTCATTCTACTTATTTCCTCTAAAAACTAAAATCTTCATAACATTCTTATTGATAAATAGTCTGATTTGAAACAAAAGTAACAAATCTAAATATGAAATCATAGGTTTTTGTTTATAGATGTGGAAACAAGAATTCTACAGTCATATAGGAAATAAGCTTCTACCCCCATGTTCATTAATAAAAATATGAGCAAAAATAAACCTTCGCCATTGATATTTTCTTTGCTTCTTGTACTTACAAATTGGACCTGGCAAGAGAAAGAAGGGCTAGAGTCAAGCTGTGTGTCGCCTCTGTCTAAACCTCCTCTGAATGGATGAGTGCAGAGTAGGGACTCCAGCCTGGATCCATGGTATGTTTGGTGGTGACCTGGCCAGGTGCCCAGGGCTAGAGACAGGAGACAGGATTTAGGGTTGGAGAAGGTGGACTAAGGGGGGAGGCAGTAGGAGCCTTGACAAGTGTCCTCAGATGCTGGCCATGTGCTCCGCCACGGAGTCACATCCAGGCAGAAGGGCCTGAGTATGAATGGGGACTGACCTTCCGTTGTGGGTTTAATCTGAAACCTTGTCTCTCAAAGGCTTCGTGGTAACTGATAGGGCATAGGAAGTGACTGGAGCAGGAGAGCTCTGCCTTCCTCAAAGGATGAACTCATTTATAGGTTGGTAATCTGTTCATTAAAGGTAGTGAAGAGGGCACTGGGAAGATGGTTTATCAGGTAAAGGTACTTGTCCTTAAGCCTAATTTAATGTCTTAAAGTCAATCCCTGGAGGCCCACGGGGTAAAGGGAAAGTGCTGACCCCTGGCTTCTGCACATGCACTATGACACACACATACACACACAGCGTGTGTGCACACACTGTACACACTACACACACAGTGCACACTAAATGTGTGTGTGTGTGTGTGTGTGTGTGTGTGTGTGTGTGTGAAAGAAGTGAAGGGTATACCTTGTTGCTAGCCTCTTCCATACCTTTTGCTCTCTGTCTGTCTTGAGGTGAACCTCTTAGCTTTATCACATGCTCCTTCCAGTTGTATTCTGCCCACTGTGCATGAGTTCAGAAGAAATGGAGCCAAGGGCCTCTGCACTGAAACTTGAAACCTTGAGTCAAACAAATGCTATTTTAAATTAGTTTCTCAGGTATTCTGTCACAGAGATGAAATGAGGTTAGGTGCTGAGATGCTGACTGACATGTGGCAGCCTGCATGCCTTCCTTCCCTCCTCCCAGCCCTCCCTCCCTCCCTTTCTTCTTTTTAGAATGTTTTAGGTTGTTTTTAGCCAAAACAACAGCAACAAGAAAGATAAACATTGGTTAATTGCAAAATTAACCCTCAGATGTCAGCTAAACCACTTTCTGCCCCTCAGTCCCTACACCTACTTGTGAGGACACATTATGTCCTAAGAACATAGTGATGGGCTACTGACTGTGTGTGTACCTGTTTGTGTATGTGTGTGTGTTCTCTCTCTCTCTCTCTCTCTCTCTCTCTCTCTCTCTCTCTCTCTCTCTCTCTCCTTGAGTTCCTGTGAGAGTTCCTGATGTGAATCACCAAAAGCAAGGTGTCAAGCAAAATGACAAGCAAGGTGACCAGCAAGGTGACCAGCAAGGTGACTGTAGTTAAGATAATGGGCAACACAGACAAAACAATGCCCATGATGGTCTACTCCAGAAAGGGCAGCACAGGCAGTGTTTTTATAATGGCATGACTTGTTTGGACCTTTGGTACTGGCTAATCAATCGTAGTGTTTCCAGGCATGAGACAGATGAGAAGCCCACTGCATTTTTCTTTGTTCTGTATAAGCACAAAAATCCCTACATTGGATTGTGGCAAAAGGGAATCTGTTAGTGAACCAGTCTCCAGACTTAAGCCAGTTTGCAGACCAGAACCCCTTGAATGAAGGAACAGCCAGGTTCCTCTGAGGAAGGACCTTGATACAATTCATGAAAGTTTTGCTATCAGCTTTTCTCCAGTCCTTCTCCAGAGGGACCTACGCCTTTTACACGGATAATTGTATGCTGGGGTAAAGGAAACAATCACACTTTCCAGGGCCTGTTGGACACTGGTTCCGAATTGATGCTGATTTCTGGGAGACCCCAAGAAACATTGTGCATTGTGGCCCTCCAGTTAAAGGGGCTTATGGAGGTCAGAGATTAATGGAGTTTGGTTTGAGTCTGACACAGCAGGTTCAAACACATCCTGTGGTTTTTTTTTTTTTTAAGATCTATCTATCTATCTATCTATCTATCTATCTATCTATCTATCTATCTATCTATGTATCTATTACATGTAAGTACACTGTAGTTATCTTCAGACACTCCAGAAGAGGCATCGGATCTTGTTATGAATGGTTGTGAGCCTCTATGTGATGCCAGCATTTGAACTCAGGACCTTTGAAAGAGTAGTCGGTGCTCTTAACCACTGAGCCCCTCACCCTGTGGTTATCCCTCCAGTCCCAGAATGGATAATTGGGATAGAGATTCTCACACTGGTTCCTTGACCAGAAAAGTGACCTGTTACGATCGRAAAGGATAAACGGAAGCCTCTAGGATGGCCTCTGCCAGGAAAAGTATTGGATCAAAAACAGTATCACATCCCTAGGAAAAACAATACAGAATGGGTAGTAGAGGAAGGTCGTTATGATACTAGCTAAGGCCATGTGACCTGTCATAGAAACAAGGGTTGCAATTGACATGAGGGTTTCTGTCAAAATCTTAAGAACATGTCTATGTAGAATTTGTGTTTTCCCCCTTGATTCCTTTATCGTCAGTTCTTTAACACCAATTAAGAGAATATCAGTGGTTATCATATATATAAGTTTGAGGTACTAAAAAGAATCTGTTTAAAAGACATTGCCACCTATTCTAAAATTTATTATGTGTTTGCTGCTGTGCAAGGCATAGTCATGTCATGCCAGGCCTAATTATGACCTGGTTAAATGTATCATGCATTTTCCATTGCTCATGAAATGACTACGTCATGTTACGTGTAATTATGACCTGGTCATTGTTTTTATTTGGAAATTAATGACATAAGGAGATTTGTGTGTGTCAAATTGACAAAGGGTAAACTGTGATGGCTGTCTTGGTTGTCAGTTTGACTACATCCCAGATGAACTAAGTACTGGTACCAAGTGGCTGGGTACGCCTGTGGAGGATTTTTCTTTATTAAATCACTTGGAATGGGAAGAGGCTCTTTTAGTCTGGATCTTTTGAGATGGGAAGATCCACCTTTAATCTGGGCCACACTTTCTGCTGGCAGCCTGTATAAAGGACTTGGCAGAAGGAAGCTCAAGCTCTCTCTCTCTCTCTCTCTCTCTCTCTCTCTCTCTCCCTCTTTCTCGCTCTCTGGCTGGCAAGGCCATTCCTTCACTGGCATTAGAGTCTGTTTATTCAGGATTCCAGCGTATACTGAAGACCAGCTGAGACATCCAGCATCAACTGAATAACTACTGGATTCCTGGACCTTCTGTTGGTAGACATCCTTTGTTGGACTAGCTGGACCACATCCTGTTAGCCACTATAAGAAACCCCGTTTATACATGTATTCATTCTGTAAGTTCTGATCCTCTAGAGGACCCTGACTAATACAGTGTGTGTCCCTGTGCATGAGCAGAGGTCAACATCATTCATCGGGTATGTCTTCTTCAATCACTCTCTNGGATCCTCTTAATGTTTGGTGTACATACCTCCATGCTTGCAGCTAAACATCCCTGTGTAAGATTCTGGCATCGATGGGCTGGAGAGATGGCTCAGCGATTAAGAGCACTGACTGCTCTTCCAAAGGTCCTGAGTTCAAATCCCAGCAACCACATGGTGGCTCACAACCATCTGTAAAGAGATCCAACACCCTCTTCTGGTGTCTGAAGGCAGCTACAGCTACAACATACTTAAATATAATAAATAAATCTTTTTTTTTTAAAAAAAGATTCTGGCATCAAAGGCAGCAGCCAGGAGCCTTACCTCAGTTTTCTCTTTATTTAAGTCCAAAATCTGCATAGCAAGATTTTATGCACKTAATCCATAAAGTTGCTCTAGACCAGATGTTGGCAAGTGATGGCTCTGGGGGATTGGCAGCTGTCACTCATTTGTCTGGCAGATACGCCTTGAGCAGGCAGATTGGGCAGACCAGGCAGGAGGTGAATACCCTGAGATGCTGAGCACTGACTGATGGTGGCTCGAATGGGAAGACAGATTTGGGGTGTGGCCAGACAGATTTGGGGTGTGTTTAGGCAGATTCAGGGTGTGGCTAGACAGATTTGGGGTATATTTTGAAGCAGAACCAAGTAAATCTCTTGGTGGATCAAATGTTTCTTGGTTAGAAAGAAAAGATGGATCAGAGAAGCATTTAGGGTCCTGGCTTGGAAGGAACAGTTTGCTGTACTGAGATGATGAGCAGGTTGGGAGGAGCGAGATCAGATCTTCCATGTGAGACCTGTTAACTTCAGACAGCTGCTGGAATTCTGCCTTGAAGTCTATTCGTGACTGCGTATAAGGTCTGGACCGCAGACCTGCATGTAGGCATTGTCCCCAGARATGATACCAGAGCAGAGAGGCTGAGTGCGCCACTCCAGCAGGAGAGGGTGARGAGGGAGAGGTGTTGGTATGGATGTTAAGGAGGAAGAGTGTGTCTAGGGAGCCAAGAGCAGTGAGAAGGTAGAAACTACGTCCGCCACATGCTGCTGATGCTGATAGGCAAGAATCCTGGAGCCAGAGAATCTGTCACTGCATTCAGCAGCTTGGAGGTTACTGGTCTCCTAAACAGGAGCAGATTTGGTAGGGGCATCATCACCAGAGAACTAGAGAAGTGCCATCATCTCTCCTGAACCTTGTTTTGTCTCGGCTGGTCTGGAACTTGCTGTGTAGATCAGGG
>BDUI01004862.1:83995-94389 GCA_002335545.1 Apodemus speciosus
TGTGTGTGTGTGTGTGTGTGTGTGTGTGTGTGTGTAAGTAAGGCCAGAGGTAGGTGTCAGATGTCTTTCTCAATTGCTTGACATCTTATATTTTAAAACAGGGTCACTTACTGAACCTGGTGCTCACTGATTCTGCAAGATGAGGGAGGGAGTGTCGGCTCCCACTGCCACACCCAGTTTTTTTTATGTGGATGATGGACAAGCAGACTCTGGTCCTCACGTTTTTTTCCCCAAGCACCCCACCTGCTGAACCATGTCCTCAGCTCCTCCCATTTTTCTTAAGGTTATCCAGTGTTTCTGGATACTTAGATACGAAGGGTCTGCATCAACTTAGGCTGCCACAAGATTAATTTGCCAGGTCTGGCAGTTCACACCTTTAATCCCAGCACTCAGGAGGCAGAGGCGGGCAGAGTTCTGAATTTGAGGCCAGTCTAGTCTATATAGTGAGTTCTGGAACAACCAGGGAGATGTGGAGAAACTCTGTTTCAAACAAAAACAAATATATAAAAATTATAACCTTTCTAGACCAGACTCTGATTGAATGAGTGAGTGGATTGAATAAAATTTCCACCTTTTTTTTGTTTTGTTTTTTGAGACAGGGTTTCTCTGTGTAGCCCTGGCTGTCCTGGAACTCACTCTGTAGACCAGGCTGGCCTAGGACTCAGAAATCCACCTGCCACTGCCTCCCAAGTGCTGGGATTGAAGGCGTGTGCCACCACCGCCCAGCAAAATTTCCACTTTCAGGTAGAGATGGAAGCAATATTCCGGCGAGCCCTTGCTTCCTGTCTCTCCAGGAATCTGCTTGATTTTATTTTTGAGACAAAGTCTCCATGGTTAGTCCAGGCTGGCCATCCTTGTGAGTCAGCTTCTAGAGTGGGAATCTTGAACTGCCCTGATCTGCTCTGCTTGATGTTTGAAGGTGGTGAGTGAGTTCCCATACTGTGTGCCTGTGTGTGGGTAGCTGCCCACAGCACTCCTCCCTAGAGGAAGGATTAAAGAACTCAGCGACCCGGACAGGAGTCTGCTTCCTTCTCTTGCTTCCTCTGGGTTTAAGAAAAGCTTGCCTTTGATGAGATTGAGCCCTGGGCTCCTGTTTTACATTTTCCGTTAGATACCTTGTCTGAGGCTGGTTATTGACTCTGAGGCTTGTTTTAATTCTCACTCCTCTGCTAATCAATTACGGCGTTTATCCATTAATCGGGTGTTCTGACAGGGTCAATAACTGCTTCTTGGATCCTGTGTGAGATTGCACATCATCAAACTAGGAATGAGTGAGATTTAAAACCTGGCGTGACTTCCCCAGGCTGGTGGAGTAACAGAGCAAAGCCCAGCCAGGGGGCTTTAGTATATAGGGGTGTCAGGGTTCAGTAGTTCCTCCCCAAGTGGTTCTTCGCAAGGCTCACAGTTCCCGAAGTGTGGACAGGTGTGCCTCAGTTTAAGAAAGACAGAATATTAAAAAGTAACGATTCTCAGCATATCCCCACGACCGCATTCACTGTTGTGAATGCACCGATTCCTTCCTTAATCTGCAGTGTTTACCAATAAGATCTCTGCACCTGGGATAGAGGATAAAGAAACTTAAAGCATAAATGTCTGAAGGTGTTGCTAGGTAAAATTCAACCCCAATTTTAGATCAAATACCTTATTATATAGCACGAGGAAAGAGGAAACATTTTATGGTTGACTTTCTCTCTATAAATATCCTTGGGTCCATTTTTCACGAGAGCCATGAGTCCACATTACCTTCCATGCAGACACTCTATTTCCTTATCCCTTAGTCCCCAGAACGTGCTACCATATACACGGAGCCTGAGAATCGTCGTCGTAGGCATGGAAAGTCTTTGCTAAATGGAGAGTGAAAGGTTTTTTGAGCATAAGGATGGTCTTGGGCTTTTCAGTTTGTTTGTTTTGTCTTGTCTTGCTTTTTTTCCCCCCCCATTTTTAATGACAGATGGACCAACGTTTGATTGTCTTCTCATCAAGGGCGGGGAGCAGGGACCCTTGTGTAGACTTTTCCATTCTCTTCTGTGTCACTCGGCTGTCCTGGTCATTGTCTTGCTCCTTTCTGTCCTCCACGCACTGCGGTGAGTTCTGTCAGTCCCTCTCCCTCTGGACTTTTGTCCTCTTTGTTTTTTGCTGCACCTCAGAAGCCCATCACTTCTTTCATCTTGGTCCCATTCATGCGTGAGGGAACAGTGGTGTCCTGTTGTGGGGATGTTCCGCTGGCTTTCAAACAGTAGGGCTTCCCTTTATCCTCCTCTGAGTCCCACAATGGGTTGAATGTCTGCTGTAGAATGCACTCACTAATATGCCAGGTTATTTGGTTTCTAAGAAGTCAATAAAAATACTACATTTAGGCTCAGCCCTTGGCTCCCTCCACCCCTCCCCTGCTTTCAAGTCTTAAATCTGTTTCTTTATTTCTGATGGTAAAACATACTCTCCTATATATTAATTCAAGGAAAGTGGGGTTAACTCTATCCTTTTTTGTGTTTTTTTTTTTTTTTTTTTTTTTTTTTTTTTTACCGAAGGACTTGGAAAAGATGCCAAAAAGAATGGCTTCCCAGACTGATCTTGGCCAGACTTCCCGGTTTAAGAAAGTAGCACCTGTCTGCATTCTCCAGTGTGACTCTGGGGATTTCATCCAGACTATCTTGTTTTATTCTTGTTTGGGGTTGTGTGCGTGGCAGGGGTGAGTGTGGAGAGTGTATGTAGTTAACAAACAAGGCCCAAGGACCAGCAAAGCTGTAAAAGGTCAAAGAAAATTTAAGCTTGTAATGTCTCAACACACTGAACTATGTTTAGAAACAATCTTCAAAATCACACTTAATGAGGCATAAAAGAGAAAACTTGAGCAGGCGATCCTGTGTACCTTGCCTAGGGTATGTTGTCAGGGCCACTTGCCACTGGGGTCCTTTTAAAAAAGGGATTGGGGCAGTTGGCTCAATCAAGCATTTCATTAAGAGGGGGACTTTGATTAATTCTCTCTCTTCTTTGGTGCAACAGATAATTTCAGTAAATGTGTAATGCTCTCGGGCCGCGGCTGAGGCTTAAAGTTCGGGCTGCGCCCTGCTGAGTGCTAGCATTATCGGGCCTACTTGGCTGTGATGAAGAAGAGCGTGTCCCACTCAGTGGTCTAATCCTTGACAAGCGAGGCTGGCCTTTCAACATGACTGCCATCTGGGACCCTGAGTTAGGAAAGCGTTGTCGGACTGCAGGCAGAGACAAAGTCTCGTAAAGCAAGGAAAGACGCAAGAGTAGTAAGCTGGCACTTTGTTTTTTTATTTTTGTTTTTTTCTGCTTCCTGTAAGATACTTGGACCAGCCTCTTGCTCCAAGACTCATGGTTCGGGTAAGTTTCTGGGAGACTCTGCAGGAAACAAAGCCAGAAAGGGAAAATTGCAGCGCGAGCTTTCACTGCGGTCTGCTGCCGCGGGGRAAGCTGGGGCTGGCTGGGGACAGGCAGGGTCAGGTACGAAGCCCTGGTCTATTGTCAGTTGTTTTCTTTTGTTTACCAACTTTTTTGTTTGTTGAGAGTCTGTCAGAGAGATGAAGGGTTGTTCTGAAGAAAGCCAGTGGGGAATGTTAACTTTGGTTGTTTTGATCTAGAGCTGTGTCAGGGGGCGGATAAAGTGCTTAGTGTAGAAACTCAGTCACACCTATTGTATTTTAAAAGCTGGTTTGGGAAATGTGTGTGTTTATTTATTGCAAATGCAAAGTCTATTTGGTAGCCATACATTTAGGTGCTTTGAAAAGTTGGATTTGGGTTCTGAGGGACCGGAACGGCCCCCGGGGAGGCATTGTGGTGATGTGTGAATCCCCCCTTCATTTTCGGCTTATTCCCTGGATACCCTGGATCTGTGTTTAGGGCTCTTGCCTTCTGCCCTGTTAATCCAGGCACTGCGCACATGAGCTTGGAGCAACAGGTTAACAGTCTATATTTAAGAGGACAGTTTGGGTCTGTAGAGAGGGGATCCCTTGTTTGCCATCGGAAGCATGCTTTCAGTTGGAAGTAGCACCCTTGGTTCCTTTTCATGGATTTATATACCGACTTTTTTTTTATGCTAAATTAGGTGAGATTTTTAGAATTAATTTCAGAGTGTGTTTTGCACGATAATTATTACAATTCTTCTAAAAGCTTAACAACCAATTGACACTTTGAACAAATTATTGTGTGATATTCAACTTCTTATTGATTGGGGTTTTTTTGGGGGGGTAGTAGTTTTGGATTTAAAGAAAAGATGAACCCATGAACTCATCAAATATTAAATGCCAGCTTTATGTCAGGTTTCAACACCATTTTGATGTCAATATAATTGCTTTTTAATGTAGGACCACAGTTGTAAACAGCAGAAACTTCTCCTTACCCTTAGTATTCAGGAACCAGCTTTAGCTGTCCATGGGTGCAGCATGCCTTTGGCCTGAGTTTGGGGGCTTAGTTCTTGGGGCTCTGTGACTGGTAAATGTCTCCTGATGAATGCTAGAGAGACCTTCTAGGCATAGTGGTGGTATAGCAAGGACTCTGGTGGTCACTTGTTTTTCCCTGATTGGAAAAAGAGCCAGCAAGCAGTTCAGGCTGGGAATGAGAATTCAGTCCCTAATGTGGCCTGGCTCACAGTGTACACACCCTGGCAACCTCTCCCTCTCTCCATATCCTCTCTGTTTCCCTGAGAGCATCAGTTACTAACATTCTATTTTCCATCAGTCACCCCGAGGGATAGGGAAGCTACCCAGTTGGTGCTTCTTCTGTGTCCAGCAAAGAGTTGTAATAGTATCAGTGCTTCATTCCTATGGGAAGTTCAAAGACCTGAGAAGCAGCCTGCTTCCCCCTTTGCTGGTTTGAGGTAGTCGCAGACTCTCCATTTTGGGGGTCTGGGGATCAAACCCAGGACCTCACATATGTTAGGCACAGTGCTCTATCATTGAGCTGCAACCCAGGTATTTTCAAATGCTTCCTTTAGTAGGTTTATACTCCTTCCCCTTTACCAGGTGCTGCTTTCCCAAGAAATAAGCATGGTACTCATTAAGACGAAAGAATGTCCTTCAAATTGAGCCCAATTCAGACTTTCTAGGATGGCAGGTCCTCATCAGACAAAAGAGGGGATGTGCGGAAGGTCTTTCTTAAAATTGGAGCATTGTTGCCGGGCATGGTGCACGCCTGTAATCCCAGCACTTGGGAGACAGAGGCAGGTAGATTTCTGAGTTCGAGGCCAACCTGGTCTACAGAGTGAGTTCTAGGACAGCCAGGACTACACAGAGAAACCCTGTCTCAAAAACAAAAAACAAACAACAACAACAAAAAAAATTGGAGCATTGTGCTCCTCTGGTCACTTTATCTCTGAAATCAAGTGGTGAATGAAATAAATTCCCCTTTCCCCACTTCCCTCCCCTCTCTTTCCTTCTCTTGGTTCTTGAGGCATTCTCCCGCTGTAGCCYAGGCTGCCCTGAAGCGCCTAGTAATCCCTTTCTTGGCCTCCAATGTGCTGAGACTATAGCCATGTGTCACCATGCCCAGCTTAGAAAATTGCTTTTCTGACCTTGGCCGTATCTCGCAGGGAATGTCACATCAGTTCACTCTATTTGCAGAGAATATCAGTGTTACTATTACAAGTCCCACTGTGTGTCTTCCCATGATTTATGTGATAGTCTCCAACATTCATTCACTTCAAAATCCAGCCCTTCTTAATGCAGAAGGCAAATAGAGCAGCTTCTAATCTGTTTGAAACACTTGTTCTGTCTGCTTTGAACCTTGAAAACACCTTCCTGAGCAATCATATTCTGGAAACACTATCCAGACTTGCTAATGAAGCCAGGGAAGCCAGATTGCAAGTGGTCAGCAAAGTACCTTCTTCCCCTAAGGCAGGACGAAAGGCTGCCTCATAAATCTAAATGTGCATTCTAAAGCTGGCAGAGGTGTCTTTGTGTGCTGTGCTGTTTGACACTTTGTTGCTGACCAGCAGATGTACTCAGTCATTTATATGGAGATAATGTATATGCAGTCCCAGCCCAAAGGCCTCTGCTTACAGGTCAGCTAGAAGCCTTTCTTCCATGGCCTTGAGGATCAGACCCTTTAGTTAGCCACCTGTTTGACTATTGGTTGTGTTTAAGGAAAAAAAAAAACACAAGGGTTGTTGGATGGCGGTTGTCATCAGCATCTTTCTCTGCATCTGTTCTCCCCCTCCATGCCCCCCCCCACTTTGTCACGAACTGTGTGGTTCTGACCTCATGGGTCTGTTTGGGGGCTGTGTGTCAGCTGGATTTGACAGACTTCAGAAATGAGCATGAAGAGAGGAAGGCAGGAAGATGCATCACAGTGCTTTGCCCTCTCTTAAGGGATGCAAAAGAAAGCGTGGCAGCCATTAGGTCGTCGGCGAGGCACTCTCCAGAAAAGACTCTTTTGGGGTTAGTGATGAAGCTCAGTTGGCAGAGTCTTGTCTAACATGCACTAAGCCCTCCATTCAATCCCCAGCACCGCTTAAAACCGAGTACTCGCCGCACGCATTCCTGTAAACTCGGCACTTGGGAGGTGGTCGGCAAGACCAAGAGGCCAAAGTCACCCTGGTCCACATAGCTGGTTTGAGGTCAGCCTGAGCAATGAGGCCCTATTTCAAAGAACCAAGAAACAAATTCCTTTTCTTTCTCTGTCTRTTGGCGAAGTCTGTGTTCCTTCTGTTGATGACATCAGGAGGAAGGGAGGGCCAGCTTTCAGCTCATACAATGTGTTCCTGCCCCAAGTCACCCTGCTGCTTCATGGGCATCCCCATTGGTACTGTCAGCATTGGCCTAGCCCGTTAGTACTGTCGCTAGATGGAGGGGTGGGGCTGAGTGCTATCTGAGTTGTCTGTGTAAGCCCTTCTCTCCAGAGCCACAAAGGAGGAGCATTCAAACCCACAACCAAGGAGCATTCACAAGTGGCTTCTCTGTTGGGCTGTAGGACTCCACTGTCCTGAACTTGTGACTGTCACTATGGWAAAAAAAAAAATACAGAGGGAATGAACAAGCTGAGGTTCTGGTCGGTTCTGYAGGAGGCTGTGCATGGGTCCTCAGAGAGGTGCCCCTGGCCCTGAGGAACACTAAAGGGGACAGGAAGCATCTAGGCTCATTGGCATCTTTGGTGAGACCCCAAGATAGGAATTTTCTCCTATCTCTCTCAGGACAGGCCTGGCTAAGCTGGGGTGCAGGTGGTGGGCTACATGAGCTTGCTGAGATGGGGGCTTCCAGAAGCCTCAGCATAACAGACCAAGATGATTCTTCAGGCAAGCTAAAGGACACAGAGACCATGGCCAAAGATCTCAGGAGGCTACAAGCAGGCTAAAAACACAGAAGTCCCCTTATAAGAATGGGGGCCGAAGGAGGCAGCCCTGAGTTTGTTATGTTTTCACTGATATTGGCCAGATACTGGAAAGTTACACTATTATAAGAAAAGTAAGAAGGAGTTGGAAGACTCATATGGACTAGGGAAAGTAAATATAAAATCCAACAAGGGCCTCTAAAAGTTGAGAAGAGATGGGGAGATGTCTCAGAGTCTTATGCCCTTGCTATACAAATGGTAATCGCTTAAGCTTGAATCCCCAGAGCCTACATAAAATGTGATATTGTAGCATGCATCTATGGCAAGATGGGAGGCAGGGACAGGAAAATCTCCCAAAGCTTGAGACCCAGCCAGCCTGGTATAGATGGCAGTGAGCAATAAAGAGACCCTGCCTTAAACAAGGTGTACGAAGACTAAAACCCTAGGTTGTCCATTGACCTGCACACAGGCACCATGGCACATGTACACCCTACATACATGCATGCACATGCACACACATAAATATGTCCTGCACATAAGCACACTTGTGGAACRTTGCCGCCAGACTCAGAGATAATTTCACAGGTGGACAGAGGCACATGCAATTGGTTTGTCTATGATGGATGAAGGAGGAGGTGCTACATGCATCTTGGAGCATAGATGACTGTATAATCTGGGTGCTGATAGAAGGATACCCCCAAAGATACCAACAGTAAAGCCTGCAGTGTCAGCCGGGCGTGGTGGCGCACGCCTGTAATCCCAGCACTTGGGAGGCAGAGGCAGGTGGATTTCTGAGTTCGAGGCCAGCCTGGTCTACAGAGTGAGTTCCAGGACAGCCAGGACTACACAGAGAAACCCTGTCTCGAAAAACCAAAAAAAAAAAAAGCCTGCAGTGTCTCTTCTACCTCTGTGTGTGCCAGCTGAGCAGGACAGAGGGTGATACACAGCTCCACACAGCTCCTATTTTGCTGGAGCACATCAAGACCTGGTGTTTTGAGTGACTCTGTGAGACCTATCCCTGACCTATCCCTCTGCATTGGAGGCTGAGGTGATGACAACTTGAAATACAGGACATGGAGATGCATTTGCAGCAAAGGACCTCGATGTAGGATTTTTGTTTGTCTGTGTTTCAGTTTGTAGGTACGGAGGTTCACGTGTTGCATGTTCTTGCAGAGGTGAGAAGACAACTTTGCATGTTGTCTCCAGCAGGCCCTATCTTGTGTCTTTGTGACAGGGTCTTTCCTTGGCCTGGAACTCACTGGTTAGACTAGGCCCACTGAACAACAAGACCTTCACTCAGTCCTTCCCAGCACTGGGATTACCACTTTTTTGTTTTGGTTTTCTTTTATTTTTTGAGCCAGGGTTTCACAGGGTAGCTCTGACCATCCTGGAACTCATAGAGATCTGCTGCCCTCTGCCTCCCAAGTGTTGGGTATAGGGATCAAAGGCATGTGCCTCCACCTCAGTGCTCTACAGCCCTGGAACTGGAACTCAGGCCCTCATATTTTTGTCTCTCTGTGTCTGTCTGTCTCTGTGTCTGTCTTTCTGTTTGTCTCTCTGTCTGTGTCTCTGTATGTCTCTGTCTTACTCTCTGTGTCTCTCTCTGTGTGTGTGTGTGCACACGCATGCTTGTTTAAGAAGAGAGGTCTGAAGACAGCCTAGGGTGTCTGGTATTGGTATTGCCCTGTTTAGAAGTAGTTTATTGTTTTCTGCTGTTTGTCTTAGGCTAGCTGACCCAGGAGGCCCTAGGGATTCTCCTAGCTTCCCATTTCATTGGAGGAGGTGTTAGGATTGCAGGTGCATGCTGCTGTGTCTGGTGTTCTGTGGCTCTGGACATCAAGTCCTCCTGGTTGCACAGAAGGTGCTCTTCTTGCTGAGCCAGCTCCCCAGACCCTGTGTTTTAAGCCTGTTAAAGAGTGTATAGAGTCGCCGGGTGGTGGTGGCGCACGCCTTTAATCCCAGCACTTGGGAGGCAGAGGCAGGCGGATTTCTGAGTTCGAGGCCAGCCTGGTCTACAGAGTGAGTTCCAGGACAGCTGGAGTTACACAGAGAAACCCTGTCTCAAAAAAGAAAAAAAAATGTATAGAAAGAAAAACCAAAAAGCTAAAATATAGTGATGGATATTTATTACCCTTTCCTTTCCATCGATCTCAATGGAGCATTATGGTAGAATAAAAGTACTTAAAAAAAAAAAAAAAGAGTCAGTTTTCTTCATAACTGTTTCAGATCCTGGAAAACAGCTGAGGTGCATATTTTAGATACCAAAGTGGACCTGGCCTCCAGATTCTTCCAGCATTCCTCCGTCCTTTCCTGATATATCCCACTCTCTATCCTAAACTTAACAGCCCAGGGGCTGGGCTTCCCCTCCCCCAAAGGCTCTTTCCTGTATATCACCATCCCCCCACCCCTCCACCCCGGTCCCCACCTCTCCTCTCTCCCTCTCTCTGCTGTGAAATGCTCTTTCTGTCTTTTTCTTCCCCCTTCCCCTCTGTCTCCATCACCTTGGTGACTTCCCTGGCCTTATTCCTTGGGACCAATCCGAGAGCCATTTCCCAGTAAAGTCTTTATCTATATGCTGACTTGAATTGGCTCATTTCAGTAGCGAAGAATTAACTTATCACAAACTTCTGTGTCATTGTTTCTTATATGAATGAGTCACAGAAGTGCATTAGGAGGTAAATTGTGAATCCCACTAGCTGTTTTCACTCTCTAATGCTACCCCCATAGGTGGATCTCAAAGTGTAGCCAAGACTGCCCTCAAAATCAAAATCCTCCTGCCTCAGCTTCACTAGATTGGGATTAACTGTGCCTGATTTGTTCATCTTGTTGGTTTTTTTTAATATTACTTGACTTTATTTAGTGTATATATGTGTATGTCTGTGCGTTTATGGTATGTATACTGTGTCGGTGTGTATATATGTATGTACATGGGCGTGCATAGCCATGTATGCACATTTAGAGACCAGAGGGCATATAATGTTATCCTTTCTGCCTTGTTTGTTTGTTTGTTTGTTTGTTTGTTTGTTTTGTCGAGTCAGGATTTCTCTGTATAGCCCTGGCTGTCCTGGAATTCACTCTGTAGACCAGGCTGGCCTCAAACTCAGAAA
>BDUI01004863.1:34865-45513 GCA_002335545.1 Apodemus speciosus
GTCTTTAGCTGCTGTCCTCCCCACCCAGGACGTCGCCCTGCAGGACAGCCCTCTGCGTGGGAACACGGTTGTCACACACACACTCCTCCACTCCTGCGACTGGAGGCTGGCTGCCTCCTCAGAGTGGAGCAGACAGTGCTGACCCTGCTGCTATTTATACCAGACCCCGTGCCCCCTCCTGCATCCTCGACCGTCCACTAGCAGCTGCTGCCTCTTCAAAGGCGAATCCCAGGCCCTGGCTCTCCTAACCCGGCCTTCTTGGGAAGGGCAGAGCCAATCCTGAGTTGCTAAGTTGTTTGGTCCCTGCCCCATGGGAGACCTGGCCGGCTCCAGTGACAAGGACAGGAAGTGCTAATTGGCACCAGGGTCCCTAGGCAAGAGGTGCGAGAGCTTCTGCTGTGGGTGGCAGCTCTGGGCACAGCAGACCCGTGAAGCACCCTTCCACGGGTTTAAAGCCCTTCGCTTGGGTCCCTGAGAGGGGCCCTCTGTCCCCTGGCTTCTCCTTTGGAGCCCAGGGGCCCCTGAAATGCGGGGTACCGCTTGAGAAGCTGCCCTCATGACCTCACCACACCCAGAGTRGCTGACYGCCCTGGACTCACAACGAGGAGAGCACAGAGTGAGCCTCTGCAAAAGGTCAGGCTGGTGTTCGGCAGCCCGGCTTGTGGCCCTGCTGCATCACGGCACTAGGGTGGTGCCCGTAGGAGCCTGGTCACGGCTGCGGAGTGGCCMCCCTCTCCAGGTCCCTGGCTACCGTGGAGCTGGAGCTGGAGGGGGTGCATGCCACCATTCCTGTGGAAGGAGGCCAGGCTCCCGGCTGCCTCCTGTTGAGTCACGCATGCATCCACTAGGCCCAGTGCCTTGGGATGGCGAGCGACTGATGAACTGCATTTCCATGTGCCTTCTGCTTTGGGCACCAGGGATCCCTCCTGACCCTGACTTGCCCCAACCCTGGGCCTYGTCCCACCTGTCCCGGACAGAACTGCCTCTGGGGTGGAGGGTCTCAGACCCCTGCCCCCTCCCTCTTGATTTCAGTGCCTTGCCCCACCCTACTGAGGGGACTCGCGCCAGCCACCTCTTCCCTTCTACGTCTTGCCATATTTAAAGCTTGAACTCTGCTGTGTCGTCGGATGTCCCAGAACCCAGAGGGCTGTGCAGAACCTGCCAAGAATGTGGGACCCACTGGCGGCACCTGCCACCTCTGGTCCCAGCATCCCTGCCTCTAAGCATCGATCTAAGATCGAGGTGAGCCAGGCTGCAGCTTCTCACTGCTGTCTGCACATCAGTGGTTCCAGCATCTCCCCAGGAGACCCCGCCCCGCCCCACAGTGCGCCAAGTAAGGAAAGCAATAGAGTAGCAGGCCCAGGAGTAAGGACCAACTGCCCCTCATCATCCATGCCCCGCCCCCAGGCTGTTTGCCGAGAACTCAATTAAAGCATCTGGATTTAGCCTTCTCCCTCTTGCTTAAGGACAAAGCAAATTAAATCTTCCTCCTGCAACACACACACCTCACCCCACCCCCAGGCTCCAAACTGGATTTTGGTGGAAAATTTATTAGCATCATAAAGCCCGGGTTGATTTATGTGGCAATCCGGAGCGGCACACAGGGGCTGCTGCTTTCCTCACCCCCAAGTTAAGCTAGGGAAGCCCCAGCCTGGGCAGGAGGAGGGACCCGCTAGGCACGTCACCGATGCCAAGCCAACCCTTCCAGCTGTCTGCTTTCTTTGTTCCTTYATCTCCAACTATTGTCTGACCTGCTAGAAGTCACATGAGGTCTTATCACACCAGGCCTCTGTCACTGGTCGCCAGGAGAGCCACTGAGAGGACAGGACTCTGAGACTTAGCATTTCTGGGTATCATTTGTCCCCCCACACACACCCACACACACACATAGGCATCCAGCACACTAAATATTTGTATATCGTCTGGGTAAGGTGATAGGCTAGGTCATGGTATCTGCAAAGAGGTTCTGAGGTTAGTGGAGGGGGGGGGGGAACAGCAATGAACCCACCCAGCCCGGCCCCAGATCCGAGTCTCTGAAACTCAGCCCTTGTCACTGCTTTCTTTCTGCATCGCTGCTGCGGACCCATCCCGAGGGCAGGGCAGGTCAAGGTGGCAATGATAGTTCTCCACAGAGCACCAGGCCCAGCTGAGCATCAGCACAGTGCCAGGAGCGTTGGCTGTGCCTCACCTGAGGCTGGTAGATGGGGCAGATGGCAGGTGACAGGCCGTGAGGCACGGCGGAGTGGTAAGAAGTGGCAGTGGGCACCAGGCCAGGTCCAGAGCCACACAGCTGTCCTCACCACATGGGGCCAAGAGCAGCCTCAGCAACAGGCAGTGGCTGTCTCCTGGGGCTCCGGCTGAAGAGCAGTAGCTGGGGGTTCCAGACCCTGGGGGGGGGGCGGGGCTGCCATCTGTCTAAGGAGTCAAGTGCCCAGCCAGTGAAGTGCAGGGGCTGCTGAGAGGCTGACTGTTAGGTGGAGGCAAGCTCTGTCAGCCTCCCTCCCGGGCCAGGGCATGCTGCATGCCTGGCACAGTGCTGGATACATTGTGAGGACCAAACTGTCATAACCCCCATCCCTCTGCCTCTCCCCCACCCCCGTGGCCTCTAAACAGCAAGCATCTGTAACCCTCCCTCTTGTGGGGACCTCCAGATCATAGGTCGTGGAAACGAAAGGACGGAGCTTATCCCAGCACCGAAGTCCTTAATAAAGCTATTACCCACGGCTGTCTCCTTTGTCATTTGTCAGCCATGACTGTACTGGGAACCCAGGACTGACCGGACTCCCAGAGACTGCTTAGCATTATCACCTCCTCATCCTGTGGCTGCCGCCTGCTGCGATCCAGAACCAGGATATCACACTGGCCTGGAGCCTCCCAAATCTAGGAGGCTTTGGGGAGAGCGGGGTTGGCCCTAGATCCCTAATCTCATAGGAAGTTCGACAACCGCCCCCACCCCTGCAGAGAACCAGGTACAGCTGGAGGGTCATGGCTAGAGATGCCCTGTCACCCCCACCCGCACCCCCACCCCGCTCGTGAGCACTGGCTCTCTGGGAAATGCTGATGTGCAGCATATGAACCCTTTGACTAAAGACAGATGGAGGGAGCAGCTAGGTCAGCCACGGCAGGGAACTGGGTCAGACCATAGGCATGTCCCACTGTGAGACAAGTGGCAGGGCCCTGCATTCTCTATGTTGCATCAAAAGGGGGAAAAAAACAGCATTGGGGGTGGGTTTGTTAGGGCCCTCTTTAGACGCTTTCCCTTCAGTGACCTCACCCTTCTCCCCATGCCCCACCTCCACTCCCACCCCTGCCAGGCSAGGTTCTGCACCTCCTCTTAGATTAGGTACAAGCGAGCCAGGAGCACTTCCATCATGAGCACAAGCTAAGACATCTGCCCTTGCACCTCTTGCCCCTTTATACATTCCTAGAAAAGAAGCAGGCTCCTGGCGCCCGAGCCAGCCAGCTAACAGCAGGCTCAGCCAGCCAACAGCAGGCTCAGTTCCGCATTTGACTCTTAATTATCGTAACAGTTCTTGGTTATTAATGATCCTGGGCTGCGAGCTGAGCAGTCTAGACCTCCCACCCCCTCCCGGTTTCACCTGCTGCAACCTCCTCCCCCCCCCCACTGCGGGCACCCCACCCTCCCCGACCCCCCACACTCCCCCAGCTGCGCAAGGACTTGAAAGACTGAAAGTCGTCTTTACAGAAGTCCCCAGAACCAATGATATATGTGACAGTGAATAATAGTCCCCTGAGAACCCCAAAGGGAGGATGGAGCAGGATGGGTGTTCAGATTGTCACACCTGAGAGGTTTAGGCACAAGTAAGGCTGAACCTTGCCTGGCGCCCAGCTTCTAGGGACCACGGGCCAGGCCCCAGACCAGACTCCCCAGACCAGGCCTCAGACAGGCTGTCACTGACACTGTCCGTGTCACTGCCAGTGGCACCTCCTAGTCTGTCTGAGACAGCCACTGTCACCAGCAAGAGCCTCTCTTTTCAAGAAGACTGAGTGTTGAACTCATCTTCACTCCCAGAGATACCAAATAGCTCCCACCTCCCAGAGCCCCTCCCCCAGCCTCACCTATTCCCACCTCCCTCTTGGCCACCCTTGGACCTAAGACTTCCCCAGACGGAGTTGTCCACACGCTGTTCTCAGATGCCCCAGCCCAGAATACACCCGAGGCTGGACTGTGCACTCTCCGGGATGCAGAATGACGCAGCTAGGACCAACTGGGTTGTAAAACGCTGCTTTAATGTTCCAAAGCTCCTATGAAAAGAAATTCCAACCTATCGGAGCAAAAAGTGGGATGGCCCCACCCCAACCTCCATTTCTAATTTCTGTGTCCCCAACCCAAGGTCACAGCAACCACAACTAGGAACTGACTGACGACAGGACGGGGACAGTTTTACTCCCCGGGACTGCAAGACTTTATGTGATGAGCACAGCCCACACCAAGACCTAAGTCGCTAAGGTCATAAGCTGGCCATGAAAGAGATCCTCTTCACTGGGGTCCCATGGACAGGGTTTCAAAGCAGAAGGCAGAGGAACCCAAGCTTGTTCGTCCCCCCAAACCTGGCCAAGGCTAGCCACAGAATCCAGTCCAGCAGGAACCAGAGCTGCCAGTACCTCACACTTCCGATTCCAGGCTGGAGACCCGCCTCCAGGTGCAGGACCTTGGAAAACCTTGTGTCCCACAGGCTTCCCTGCTGACCTCTTCCAGCACCCCACTGTCCCTGTAGCCTGTGCCCAGCCCCAGGGTCCTGCCTCTGTGTGATGGAGGCTCCCAGGTTCCGATGAGCCAGGGGTTGTGGCTGGCACAGGGTGGAGGGTGACGGCAGACAGTCCCCCAGCAGAAGGGCAGGTGGGTATGGGTGTGTAGGCAGACGTGCTGTCTGGGCTGCCAAGTGGCCACCCCTGCTGGTACGCTCCCCACACAGGCTTCTCGGTAGGACGGCAGCCGCAACGACTGTGTCTGAGCCACGTGCCTGCAGGCTGGCCGGCTTTGGGGGCATGGGCAGGCGCAGGCGTGACCCGTACACCTGGCAGGCAGAGGGCTGGATCGAGTGAAGGCTTCTGCCACCGAGCTGGGCAGGGAGGCATGGCGAGGGCGCGGGCCCCGGGCCCAGGCCGCGCGCAGCAGAGCCTCCCGCCGAGCCAGCTGCTCCGGCCCGAGCAGCGGCAGGTCGTCCGGTTCCGGGGGCTCCGGGAAKAGCGGGAGGAAGGGGCGCCCTGACCTCTCTGCTCGAGGGAAGGAACTGTAGTGGCAGTGAGCGGGCAACAGGGAGCGCTCCGGGAGCGCACGCCGCTCGGAGGCCGAGAGATGCGGTCCCTGTCGCCCGACTCGCACTGGCCACCGCGCGTCCCAAGCGTGCCTGCAGGATGCTCCGGACACGTCGGGCAGAGGCGGCCCGCACGGCGCGGGGCGAGCAGGAGGCTGCGGGGCCCTGCGCGCTAGCGGGGTGCGGCTCCCACCGGGAGGCCCCCAGGCTCTAGGACTCGGTTGTCCCGGAGGACCCGGGGTGGATGACCGCGGGCCAGAGGTGGCGGGAGCAGGCGCGCGGCGGTTGTTCCCCCAGTTCTCGATGGTGCGAGTGGCGCGGTCCAAAGAGCTGCTCACGTCCGCGGTGCTCACCATGTCTCGAGCCGCCTGCAGCATCTTTAGCACGTTGGCCTGGGCWGAGCCTGCTGTAAGGTCCGGGCTGGGCGGCCGCGCAGGGCTCGGAAGGCTCTGTACCCCGTTGAAGCAGCTGTAGATGCCCTGGTCAATAAAGGGAAGACAGGCCATGAGCTGAGTCAGCTTCTCAGGGACCAGCCACCACTGTCCCAGGCCTTGCTCAAACAGGCCAACAACAGCTTTTTAAGGCCCCTGTGTGCTCCCTGTGTGTCGGGCAACGTGCTGTTCTACAGATGAATGAGGTATCTGGTTTTCTTGTTCTAACACCCTCTAGCAAATGGCGGCAGGGAGGCTTCAAAGCGCCACCATGCCGGCAAGCCACGCCCCTTCGCAAGATCTGTTTTACATCTAAAYGAGTCTACAGCCAGCTAGGTTGCTGTGCCTAACCCCGAGGCCTATATAGGGAGAGACAGGCATCTACCCTGCTGAAAGCCAGCAGGAAGTCCAGCTGGGATGAGCTGGGCACCGAGTGTCGAAGTTTCCAGTAGACCAGGTGCTCCCAGGCAAAGACCAGAAGGGCCAGCCCCATGGCCACCAGCAGCATGTAGAAGACGCCGGCCATGTTGTCAATGTCCAGCTTGCTGCTCATCACCTCATTCTTCTCGTTCTGGCAGATCCCCGAGAGCCACACTGTCTCCAGTTTCTGCGTCTCCCCTGGCAGACAGTACATACAAGACTCAGGAAGGCCTCTTTTAACTGACCCTACCAACACTTGCCTAGATAGAGAACAGGTATGTGTCCTTGGTTCCTAGCAGGGAGAAGTCCAGCAGAGAGGCAGGACAGGGGCCACCAGTAAGCAAGAAGAAAAAGCAGAGAGAAGCTAGCTGCGGGATCGATGCCAGCCTTACCCCTTTTGCATGCCCGCTCCCACGTGCCTGGTAAAGTCTTGGTTTTGTGGTTATTTTGTTTGTTTCTTTTGAGACGGGGTTTAATGAAACCCAGGCTAGCCATGAGCTTGAGCTACTGATCTTCCTGTCTCCACCTCTCAAGTGCTGGGACACCGCCACACCTGGCAGTTCACTCACCCATTCACACTAATCATCGTTGGCTCTTTACCACAGCCATGCCAGGCCCGAGCTGCCCCCCAYCCCCGGGAGATCACAGGCACTCTTGTTTGCGCTCCTTACTACCCAGAGTTTATGGTATGGACAGTGTGTTGTGTTTAAGGTTGAGGGAGTTGGGATTTCTTTTTACTTATGTGTAGGTACATGTGTGTCTACGTGTGCGTATCGTAAGAGTGTGGATGCTCGGGAAAGCCACTACCTGATGGGGTGCTGGGAAGCAAACGCAGGCTCTCTGTAAGAACCGTACATGCCCTCAGCCACCGAGCCATCTCTGCAGCCCCAAGGCATGGATGGCGACAAGTGTTATGTTCTATCTGAGACAGGCTCTTGATTTGTAGTTCAGGCTGGCCTCAAACTCGTGATCTCTATATCCCTGCCTCACGAGCGCTAGAATTACAGGTGTCCACTCATCTCAGACAACAATCTATCGCTAAGGATGGAACGCCTGCAGACCGARAGCCTTCTCTGGGCCAGCCATTCCAACTGGCGAGCCCTGCTGTCAAGGGTAGCCTGCCTCCAGCTTGGGAGTAGGCAGATGTTTGGCCCTAACGTGGGTAGTCTCACGATGACAGAAGAGAGGAACTCATCTCGGAAAGACCATGCATGAGAAGGTTCTTGGGGGCACGCAGCCACTCAGACCCCCAGCAAGCCTTCCTTGTCCTTTGGGGGACCTCCAGCTCTGGTCCTTGTTCCTCCCTCTTGCAGGTTATGCCTTGCTTGGGTCTTTTTTTTTTTTTTTTTTTTTTTTTTTTTTTTTTTTTTTTTTTTTTTTTTTTTTTGAGACAGGGTTTCTCTGTGTAGCCCTGGCTGTCCTGGAACTCACTCTGTAGACCAGGCTGGCCTCGAACTCAGAAATCCGCCTGCCTCTGCCTCCCAAGTGCTGGGATTACAGGCGTGCGCCACCACTGCCCGGCCCTCGCTTCGGTCCTGAGTTTTTCCTCATACTTGCACTTCAGCTGCCCCAGCCTCACTCCCAGTGACCTTTCCCGGCAGAGGGAGGCTCTTTGCGCACAGAAGTCACCGTGGAGATACTGATAGCCACAGAGCCGTGGTCCACCCTGGAACCGAAAGATGGCGGACTCACCGTCCCCCAGGAACTGCAGGAGCGCCAGGTCTATGGACCGTTTCCAGTGAGAGTCTTTCTGCATGGCGATGCCATAGCCAGTGGTGGCAAAGACTTTGCCAGACCCGATGGTGACCAGCTTGCAGCCTTCGTCCTTGCCCGCCATGTAGTTGAGCACGGCAGCATCGTAGATGAAGGCGTCCAGCTTCCTAGAGACATGCCGAGCCCTCAGGGCCAAGGACCCATACAGGTGAGAGGGAAGGGCCAGGGCACAGCTCTGAGCACTGCAGCCTCCACCAGGGAGGTGGCCTCTCAAGGACCCCATCCTCATCCCTCAGAGAGAATAGGGGACCCACCACCCGAGAATACGCAGTGCCTCTGCTCATCCCCTCCTGCTCTTCAGGGTCTGCAAAGCTTTTAGTCACCACCTCAAACGTCTGGGCCGTAGGGTAAATAGCCACTAACCCTCCCAACTCTACTCCGCCTCTCAAGGCCTCTGCATCCCTCCCGAGGCGTCCCACGAGACATGCCAGCTCCACTGTCCCCACCCGGGGTCTCTAAGGAAGGGATGCCTAAGGGTGCCTCCCGGGGAGACACGGAACCTGAGGCAGAGGAGGAAGTAGGACTGGGGACCCACCCCATCTTCAGACTTGTGAGAGCGTCCTCCACCGAGCGCTGGTTGAACTTGACCATGTGGGTGTGCATGTCACGATAGTTGCTGCGAATGTTCCTCTCTGTGCTGCCGTTAGGTACCGTGCCAAAACGGAAGGGTGGGTATTGGTCTTGAGGCCGCTGAAACTATAGGCAGAGAGCAAGCCACTCCCACCCTCTTCGTCTAGCCCCCCGCCCCCGAGTACTAGAGCCCCAGCCCCCGCACAGCCTTAGACACAACCCAGGCCTCTCCCGTCTTTTACAGATGGAAACTCGGAAGCCTGAGACAGATGGAGACTTAGCCAAGGCCACTCGGTCTGTGGACCTGAGCAGTCATCATGGATCCTTCTCCACAGACTACCCCCCCCCCCAATTCCTCCCATTCCAGCCTTGGTTCAAATTCCCCAGACTCTGTTAGTCCTGTGTGTGCCCTTCCAAGGTCTGTCCCCACCCTTGGTGCGCCCCCCACCCTCCACCTGGCTGTGGCCCAGGAACCTTCTTGTCACTAAGGCCCGACACGGTGTCGATGTATTGCTCCTGGATCATGAAGGCCGCCAGATTGGCCGTGTAGCTGGCGAGGAAGATGACAGCGAAGAAGGCCCACACCAGGACCATGATCTTGCTGGTGGTCCCCCGGGGGTTCTCGATGGGAACAGAGTTGTTGAAGACCAGGGCCCACAGCAACCACACAGACTTGCCAATGGTGAAGGATGGTCCGCCTGATTCTGGGGGGCGGGGGTGAGAGGGTGCGTGCTGGGGCTCTCCCCACCCACTATGAAAAGGCTCAGARCYTAGTGGGGACGTCATCACCCGCCAGTCCACCCTGTCCCTCCACCCAGGCCCACGTAACAGCTTACTCTTGCCCTTGGTGAGGTTCTGGTTGTAGCTGACAGGGCTGAAGTACTCGAACACGAAGACAGTAATGGCAACCACCGTGAGGCACATGACAAACATCATCACCCACACGGCAGGGCTGTAGGGTTCTGGGAACCAAGGCAGGAGGCTCAGAGGCCWGGGCCCCGGCCCATTCCAACAGTACCAAGAAGCAACAGTGGGAGGCATGTGCGGAGCAGGGGCCTGGCAGCCCTGTARGTGGGGCCAAAGGACCCTGACCCTCAGATCAGCAGGACCCCCAAAAAGCCTAAGGCAGGACAGTGTACAGTGTTCAAGGCTTCTGCCCCGAGGGCACACATCACTCCACGGTAACTCTGCAGCGCTCCTACATGCCAGCAGTGCCTGTCCCTGGGGAGGGTTCCGATCCCGTCCTGGAGAGCGAGGCCCTCGGGTCAGGTCTTACTCCACATCCCACAGACATGGGGGATGAAGCCTCCTAGGGCGACCCTCCAGAGACTATCTGCCGGATTAAGAACCAGCCGCTAGCCACAGCCCTTGCTCCTTTGCTGGRRAGGCCATCCTAGGAAGTAGGGGTGGAGGTGGTTCTCTGTCCGTTCATAGCCCCACCCTTCCGCCAAGCACCCCTGGACCCTTGTGCCCAGAGCCTTCGCTGGCCACCCGAGCCTCACCCAGAAAAGCCGAGGGGGAGACGGTGCCGTTGCTCCTCGCCACCATCACGCTGATGCCGGTCTCCACGAAAGGCACAGAGAAGTCTATAATCTCAGAGCGCTCCTCATTGATGGTGAGGGAACCGATAGCCATGTCTGCCCGCTTGTAGTATACCTAGGGGGCAGGAGGGCGTCAAAGAGGTCGCCCCACGGGGCTTCCGCATTCTCCCCAATCCCCAGCAGTGGAACTGGCTACCCCCTCCCAGAACCTCATCGCTGCAGTCGTCAGCCCAGGTGCATGACCACATGGCGAAGGGAAGCGCGAGATCTGGCGGCAAGCGGGGCGGCCCCGGTTGGCTCTGCCGTTGAACCCGGGCGAACCTACCTCCCCGATCATACCGTTCCACACGCCGCGAACCCTCTTGCCGTGCTTGCCGTTGGTCACCAGGTACAAGTCGTAGGAGAACTTGACCACCCTCGCCAGCTTTTTGAGGATGTCGATGCAGAAGCCCTTACAACAGAGCTTGGTGTAGGGGGTGACATCCCCGCTGCTGCAGCCACCACCAGGAGTCAGAGCCCTTCACAGTCCTTAGCCCCCACCTGCTCCTCCCAGCCTGACATAGGACCCCCATCCCCCACCCAAGCATAAGACACAAGCACAGCAGCTGACCGTCCCCCCACCCCACCCCACCCC
>BDUI01004865.1:35920-46543 GCA_002335545.1 Apodemus speciosus
AGTTGGAGGAACCCTCTAGAATGTACCAGAGACCTGGGACATGAGAACCTCTCTGGACTCAAAGGGAGGGACTTAGATGAAATGCCCAACATTGGGGAGAGGGAACTTGTAGAGTCCATCTCCAGTAGAAAGACRGGGAATCAAGTGGAGCCATGGAGATGCCATCCCACAGTCAAGAACTCTGACCCAGAATTGTTCCTGTCTAAAAGAAAAATGGAGAACAAACTGAGGGAAAGGAGGTTTAGTGACCAGCCCAAATTGGGAACCATCTCAAGGGGAAGCTCCGAAGCCTGACACTATTACTGGTGCTATAGACAGGAGCCTAGCATGGCTGCCCTCTGAGAGGCCCAACAAGCAGCTGACTGAGACAGAAGCAGATACTTACACYGAATGGACTGAAGTCAGGGATCCCTGTGGTTGAACTAGGGAAAGGCTGGAAGAAGTTGAACCCCRTAGGGAGACCCGCAGTCTCTTCACTAACTGGAACCCTGAGATCTCTCAGACACTGAGCCACCAACTGGGCAGCACACACTAGCTGGTCTGAGACCCCTGACACACRTACAGAGGAGGACTGCATGGTCTTGCCTCAGTGAGAGAAGCTGCACCTAACACGGGAGAGACTTGAGGCCCCAAGAAGTGTGGAGGCCTGGCAGGGTGGATCAGGGTGGGGTGATGAAGAACTGTTGGAGGGTGGATCAGGAGGGGAAAAATGACTGGACTGCAAAAAAAGATTAAAGATAAATACTTTTAAAAAGAAGAAGAAAGTGAAAATATTGACCTTATTCAATGACTAATATATGAAAGTACAATGTAATATGGAAATTGACAGAGACAAAGTAGAGAATCCTGATAATATTTTCATCTATTCATAAATAAATATTTAATAGACCCATTTTAAATGACTTTGAGAAATAGAATACGAATTATAGTACCTTCCAATCATATTTTAAACATCTGCTATATGGAGGTCATGTTTCTAATTGTTTTAAATAAATTAATTTGTGAAATTTAYGTTAACAAAAAAACATCTGTAGGTCACTATCTCCATAGAAACATTATGTAAATACTAAGCTAATTACTGTTGTATAGTCCCTGCACTATTATTTTGTTAATATGTTACTGTGTCTAACATGTCGTATAGATTCAAATAAACTAGCCTAGAAACAGAACTCCAGTCTATAAAAGCATTTAACAGTACAATCTTATCAATGATGGGTATCTTAGTTAGAGTTTTACTGTTGTGAAGAGTCATCATGACCAAGGAAACTCTTATAAAGGAAAACATTTCATTGGGGTTGGCTTACAGTTTCAGAGATTCAGTCCATTATCATCATGGCAGGTGACATGTCAGTATGAAGGCAACCAGAGTGCTGGAATAGCTGAGACTTCTACATCTTGATCCAATGATAACCTGGAGGAGACTCTTCCACAGGTAGACAGGAGGAGCCTCTGATTCCACACTGTGCAGAGCTTTGGCATAGGAGACCACAAACCCTGCCTAAATGGTGAGGTACTTCCTCCAACAAGGCCATACCTGCTCCAATAAGGCCACACCTCCTAATAGTGTCACTCCCTATGGCCAAGTGTTAAAACAGAACCTAMGGGGACCAAACGTATTCAAATACAATTGGTCTAAGGTAGCTAGTGAACTTATTAGACTCTACAGCATTCAGGTAAAAACATCCCAACCTGAAATAGACTCTGAATGCACTGAGAATTAACTATCATATTAATAACATTAATAAAATAATCAGTCACAGCTAACATGGAAGGTAATCTACGTTTTTTTTCATAATTTATATCCTGACTGAATTTAAGTAAAGCCATTTACTTGGGAGATTAAAAACATCATGGGTAGTGAACTATGAAATGTGGTTCTTATGAAGGCAATAGCATCAGAAAACTTTATCGTAGTGAAATTGCCTCTCCTTGGAAGTACACCATTAAGATTTTCAAATGAATAAGTCATGTTGATAATAAAGTACAATTATCAACTCTGTCTTGTGAATGTCTAGCACACAAATGAAAATAAACAAGAGGCAGTTATTTGTCATTGTTTTGTAATATTCTGAATACAATCTATAGAACCATAGACACATTATATAGGAACTGATCAAACATGCTATTCTCTAAAACTGTCACTTTCTGAAATTCTTATTGTCTCACCTTTTTTTCTATTAAAAATTTATTATATACTCCTTTTTTTTCCTCAACAGCCCTTCTTTCTCCTGGTGTTTTTCTCCATGCTATATCAACCATAGATGATAATAAAAAACATTTATATGGCTTAATTCTGGAACAGGTGTAAACTTAGACATATTAAAGTATTTTACTTAATTCCCTACAAAAATGGCAAACTATAATTTATTAATATCATATTTTACAGATAAGGAAACATAAGGTCAAAATACATACATCATGTAATTTGACCATGATCCCATGGTACATGTGTAAATGGCAGCAGCATATTTTATTTACTCTTTTGTAATGTATTTTAATGCAAAATTAATCTCATTATATTACCCAATACTCATGTCTACTTTGTTTCTCATACAATCCTGTTCCTCTTTATTTTTCCAGACTGTTTAAAGCAATTGGCAAACATTTCATCATTTCATTATTTATTTGTATATTCTTGAATATATCTCTGTAAAATATAAGTAACTTTTATAAACATAACAATAATATCATCATATTTGGGATTTTATAATCATTTCTCAGAACTGCATCAGTATTTACATTTCCATGGTTTCCACCCACCAAAGCTGTCCCAAAACTTGGAATGAAAGTAGAATGTTTTTCAACACAATTCTTCAGGCAGCTATTATCGAAAATAATGGATTTGGCACTTGTGATGATTCCTGAGGCTGAATCTGGACTCAGCAAGAAAGAGTGCCATGATTGATTAGCCATGTCTGCCATTACCTCAAAACTAGGGACTGATCTGCCAGATACTTGCTGACAACAGCTTAGAAGTTTGCCATACAAACCTTTTTAAAGGACTGACTGGTAGATACTCAGGTCAAAGTAAGTTTTATTTAAATTGTATAGTGCCTTAAATTCCAGTCCTATTTAGGATACATCTATTTCTGATACAAGTTCTATCTTTTATATTGCATTTACATTCTCCTTACATTTTAGCAGCCACATTATAGAGATGTTACTGGGTTTATTACATTTTTAAAAGCCTTTAAATAGTGATTGAGACATTTACAAACAATAGTTCTGTTAATGGTAACTTTTTGTTCTTAATATCTAAATCCTCATTATTAGCATAAATATGTTCCTGCTTGGAAAAGAGCTGACTATGGCAATTCATGTTTCCTGCAGTTTAAGAAAGTATTTATTCTTTAAGAATGTCAACCACGGCTGGGCAATGGTGGCGCCCACCTTTAATCCCAGCACTTGGGAGGCAGAGGCTGGTGGATTTCTGAGTTCGAGGCCAGCCTGGTCTACAAAGTGAGTTCCAGGACAGCCAAAGCTACACAGAGAAACCCTGTCTCAAAAAAACAAACAAAAGAGAGAATGTCAACCACATGTATGCACACATACATATAAACGTAGGTAAAGTTATATATATATATATATATATATGTATATATATATATATATATATCACATATGATCATATTTAACCCCAATTTTCCCTAACTTTTTCCCATACCTCCCCAATATGCCTCCCTCCTTTTACGTTCTCTTTCACATATTTGTGTGTTCCACTGATCCAGTTAATGTTGCCTATATATGCATGGATATGAGGTCTTCCACTGGAGCATGAGCAACAAGTCCCATAACCCCAAATAAAAATGACTAGTGGCTTTTTCTAGCAGCCATCAGCTGCCAGTAGTTCCTCAGGTAGGGCTGGAGGACATTATGAGCCAATTATTTCTCCATGCTAGAATTCTGGTTGGTTTAAACTCATAAAGGTCTTATTCGGGTAACTAAGACTGCTAAGATTTTTTTACTAGAGCAATAGTCTAATGTCATGTCCTGAAGACAGTATTACACGGCACTCTTTCTTACTCTCCATTTTTTCCATTCCCCTTTCTGCAGTATGCCCTGAGCAAGGCAGTCAAAGGACTTGATAAATATTTAAGGCTGAGCATTGACAGTCACTTATTCTAAGCAGTTTGATCAGTCATGAATATCTGCAATAGTCTTTACCCACTGCACAAAGAAGCTCCCCCTGGGGCCATAGACAAAGTTCATAGTCCATGGGATGAATTCTCTTCAGTGCAGCAGGCCTCAAATCCAAGCAGAAAACAGCTGGTTATCTTATAACAGTTATGCCACTGTCATACCGTGTTGTCTTGCATGTTAATATTGTGGCATGGATGGTGCAGAACTGGGTAAGACAACTCATGACATGTGTCCCCTCATAGTCAAAGTTAGCATCTTCTAGCATTATGAAACCTGTCAGTCAGAGAGAGTTCCATGCTTTGTTCTAGACTAGTTTCTCCATGTCCTACAATCAAAGGATGTAGTTTCTTCATCAGCAAACTCTTACCATTTAGTTATGGTGAGAAACCTACAACAACAATAATGGCAAGTAATGTTTTGTTGACTTCCTGATGAATAACTAGTAGGAAACTACTCCATGGCTGGCACTACGATTTTTATTGAATAACTCATTTCTTTAAAGGACATCATTAACCACACATACAGAATTTCTCTATTCAAATTCCATATATATAATATTATACATACACATATATATTTATAATATACTCTATTATGTTTATTATATTATTATCTCACTCCCTACCTCTTTCTTCCCCTTATCCATGCCCTATCTCTGCTTAAACTGTTAACCTAAAAATTATCTTTTTTTCTTAATGTATCTTTTACTATCCCCTCAATTACATTTGATTTCAATCTGGTTTCAGGGAAGTAGGTTTCCATATATTTTAATACCTCCTAGCAATTTGATTAAAAACTTGTGTGTAAATATATACTTGCCTAAACAAAATGGGAATCACTGCACTGTCAGTGCTACACAGGGGTCTGAATGTGTGGGTTTTATTTCCCCACAGGTGAAGAATTGTGGTAGCCAAAGAAAAGCACTGGAAGAATAAGGAAAGCATAAATTTTGAAACAAAGCATTCAACCGCAGTGCAAAGTCTAAAAAGATAGGGTAGTAGAGAGGGAAAGATTTAGGGAAGAATTCCAGGCTATCAATTATTTGGGTTGGAATTTTCCTTTGTCTTCAAATGGCAGACATACCCCAGGGGTCATGTTCAATCACCCCAAGAACACTCCAGCTGGAGTTCATTGGCAAGATGACTAATAGACAATTAGGACACAATAGAGGCCATTTATTTTCTAAACATGTCTCTAATTTGCCAGTCATTCGAAGCTTTGGAGCAATAAACTCGCTGTTTAGAGGGTGTTTCTGGTATCTGGGCTGAAGCATCTGAGTGTGCACGAACCCCCACTATGATGTTTCAGACATCAAAAACAGTATGGAAAGAACTAGGTATTTTTAACAGACTTAATTTTAAATGTACTAGAATAAAAATAGCTTCTCAATTAATTCTTTGGAATGCTGTTAAGACAGTGTCATAAATGCAAGTCATTATTTGTAAGGTTTTGGTGGCCAATTCATTTCCTTAAAGCACATTCTATTTATTTCTTTTGTTGAGTATGTTTTTAAATGTATTGAATAAGATGAAACTCCAATTTAAGTATGTATATATAGTAAATCAAAGTTCCAAGAAAAAAAAAGGCTTATCACATTCACGAGAACAGCAAAACCAGAAAATTTTCACTGGAATTCGTAGAAACTAGTCTTTTAATGGGATGTTCTTGTCTGAATACAAGCCAGAGTCAACAGATTTTATTCATAATCTTCCACTGGTACTTTAATTATTGGCTCAGTCATGAAGAGTAACCATATCTTGAGTCCTATGAGACGAGCAACAGAATAAAAACCTATAAATGCACAGAGTTCATAATGGCTTTTGTCTCCACATAAGAGATTATTGGGTTTGAGATCAATGCCCTTTCTTTTACCACACTCACAAGTCATTTGCCACCACTGGGAAACATTTTACTATAGATGATCAATATTTCCATGAAATGGAAGAGACACCCGGGTTAATGCAGGAAAGGGAAATAATATTGAAGTGGCAATGTTCTTAAGAGAAATACAGTGGCCTCTAAATGGATGTTCAAAAATATGTCAATGAATTTTTTTAAGTCTGGGCAGATAAAATGCCCACTAGATAATACTTCTCAAAAATATTTTACCAAGTACAAACTCTCAGCATGCTCCCCTAAGTGCTATATCTATCAAGACCCTTTTCATACATGCAAGAGACTGAACACAATTGTCACTGTGAAGAATCTATTATGGCAGATGTCATTGTTTTATCAAATAAAAGCAATTTCTCTTAGAGCAGTTTAATGTCTTATGTGTATTTTAATTGTACAGACCTTCACATTGTCAAATCTCAGAAAGACGTTATTAATCTTTTTCTTCGGTAGGTTTAATTCCTTTATCTGAAAATATTATGTAACTTATATCCTTTTTCTTTCAGTATTAAATTGAATTCAGTAACATAGAAAGAATATCTATCCTTCTTTATTCATTAGAACAAAATGAGATGGAAATGAGATTCTTTTTCTTAAACCAGTCCTAGAAGCATTATTATATTAGATAGTGTGATCACTAACCAAGGGCAACACAAATCAGTCCAGGGATTTTTGTAATTAACAACTTTTGTCTCCATTCCATCTCTACAAAATGTCCATAAGTGGTGATTCTTCCAAACACAAACACATCCTTCTGAAGTGACAGGACGGTCTGTGAATTTTAAAGTAGGATACAATTTAAAACCAAATCAAGAAAAAGAAAGACAAGTGGCTTTTTGACTTTTAGATTGAGGTGAACTTGGTTCTCTGTCAACAGTAATTATCTATCTCCAATGTTATGGCACTGCTTCTGGTGTCACAATGATAAGAAAGTTATTAATGTCACTTCCTTTGGGTGAAGGTTCAGAAGGAGGCAAACCCTGAAATTCTTGTGATTCTTGAGTTTTCTCCCCTCTGAATTACCTCATGTTAAAAAAAGTAAAATGATGCTCAATGTTAGATATAAAGATATATAGATATATAAATAGATAGATGGATAGATGGATAGATGGATAGATATATGGATGGATGGATGGATGGATGGATGGATGGACGGATGGATAGGTAGGTAGGTAGGCAGGCAGACAGACAGACAGACAGACAGATAGAAGCATACAGACAGAAAGACAAGCAGACAGACAGACAATAGACACATACAAGCATTCATACATACATACATACATACATACATACATACATACATACATACATACCTTCTCAAAGTACATCAAGTCAGTAGTGGCCAAATAAATGGCTCTAAAATCAGGCTCTAAAAGTCCATGCACTTTTAAACATATAGTGCCATTGTTTTATTTCACTCTAAACACATCTGCTATATTCATACCCTCATACTCCAGTTAAAATTCTAACTCAAAGGTCAGTAAAGGGCAACAGGTTTTTAAATTCACAAAGAAATTTTAAGAAATAGTAACAGTAGAAAAAAATGTGAAGCAAATTCTGGAATAAACTACACTTCAGCTTAGACAAATAGAACTGCCCAATTCTCCTGTAGGATTTACTTTTGTTTTTAAATTGATGTCCTGTGATTCCTAACTCTCACCTTGCCCAATGCTATTGCTTAAACATTTCAGTTTTGAAGGAGAATTTACTTTTAGACAAACAATGGTGATATACTACATTGAGACTGGGGAGGATGCTAACATAACCAAAGCTTTCATGATTCCATTCCTTGTAAGAGCTGGTTGGATTGTTTGTTGGTTTGTTATATCCTGTATCAATAGTCACATGGATGTGACTGAGCTCTGCACTCCAGCACACAACTTCAGGAAACAGGAGACCAAGTAAAGTAACAACAAATGAACAAAATCTCTTTTCATTAGCCTTAGGGTCAGAAGGAGAAATGCATTTGCTTTTAGGTTTTCAAAATTTGTGAACCTTTATGCTTTGTGGTAATTAAATGGAAAAGGAAACCATATAGTTTCCCTTTAAGAGAAGAAAAAAAGTTTTAGTTTGTTTGTTGTTTTTGTTTGGGGTGGTGGGGGAGACACGGTTTCTCTGTGTAAAAACCTTGGCTGTCTGGACTTTCTTTGTAGACCAGGCAGGCCACAAACTCACAGAGATCTGCCTGCCTCCTCTGCCTCCCTGCCTCCCTGCCTCCCTGCCTCCCTGCCTCCCTGCCTCCCTGCCTCCCTGCCTCCCTGCCTCCCTGCCTCCCTNCCTCCCTGCCTCCCTGCCTCCCTGCCTCCCTGCCTCTTTGCCTCTCTGCCTCTCTGCCTCTGCCTCTGTCCCTGCTTCCCATATACTGGGATCAAAGGCATGAATCACCATGACGTGTCTAATTTTGTTTTTTATTTTGTTTATTTTCTTTCCTAATATCCTCATTCCCCAGTTGACTCAGGTCTGAATTATCTTGTCTCTAATCTTCTCTTACTTTATTTCATAACTGAAATTTTTAAAACCTTGTTTGTTTGTTTAGTATGGTATGATTCCTGAGAAACAGTCTAAGCATTTCAAGCATTTGCTACATAAAGGTTTTGATAGATCACAAGTTATATTTGTATTTTCCCCACGTGTAGTCAAGTTTAACTTTTGCAGCTCCCAAGTTGGAAGCTAGCATATAAGAGAAATGCTGAAGTGTACTAGAACCTAGACTTGAGAAGGGATAAAGAGGACCTCCTAGCTTAGGAGTATTAGACTTTCCCAAAACCATTCAGTGGTGAAATCATAATTAATTGCTATTTCTTTATTGGGCAGAAGCATATTTGAGGCCTGGCCACTGATGATGGTCAAGGCAGGAGTAGGCTGCTGCTATCTCAATGTGAGGATGGAGAAATCAGAACAGCTGGCCTTGGGTAAGCATGAGGACACCTCAAGTCACAAACAAGACCATGGGACATCAGGAAGCATTGGACTGAGTGAAGCTGAGTGTCTGCGACTGTGCAGCTGGTAGCTTTTCTTTTCCAGGTGAAATATTCTGATCCAGAAACTTTTAAAAATACCTTCTAGGCTCTAAAATTATAACCACGTTGCTTAAATGACATGCTTTGAGACAGGCACACAATAATTATACAACTCTAATATTAGATTCAATAATGAAATAGGTAAAATGGAGAAATGAGTGGATTTCATTTGAGTGTTTGAATTCTGACCTTCAAAAGTCTAGCAAAGAATAAATCCTCAGAAACATTTAAGGAAAACAGTGGTTGTTGTTGGATGTTTTCTTTTATCAAGTACATTTTATAAAGCATCCTGAGAAAGTGAATTCTAGAAAAAGCTACAAAGTGAGCTCATTCTGGAAGTGTATACCTGCAAATAGAAAAGGATATTTATGTGAATCAAACTGCTTTTCATTTTGAGGCTAAAGTACAAAGCTCATTTTTCCTTATTAGTTGAAAGATAACAGAAGCAAATGTATCAAATCAACTTCATGAAACTCAATAAAACTGCATTTTATTTTTTATGTAGAACTCTTTATAAAATGAGTTACTCCAGTTAGGAAGAAGAGTTTGTTAAACAAATAAAAATAAAGATTGTAAAAAAATAAAAGACTGTGTTGTAGAGACACATGGGTTAGTATTGACATTAACCATTTTGGAAAAATAAAATAATATTTAAATTATAAACCTAAAAGGAAATATATGCTATTAGCATGAAGAATAAATGGCATTTAAAGGAAGTAAGGAGCTCTAAAGTAATACTGCAGATATAATAGTCTACATTCTATGAATAATAAACTAATCTACAAATTTGTGATTTTATGAAGAACACTTCTTAGATTAGCATGATATAAATTAACAGATAATCCCTTATTTGCTATGTTGAGCTACAAATTTAGACTAAAATAAAACATTTATTTAGGATTTAAAACATTTTATTGATGTATATGTATCAATCTATATGTGGATTTGTACATATGATTGGGCTCCCATGTCCCAATTAAACTTCATACAAAATTATTCCTAAAAATTAAAAAAAAACCCTGAGTTTCAGCAACTTTCATGAATTCAAATTTTTATATGTTTTAAGAGCACTAATCTTTAAACATATTTTTCTATAATCTAAGCTTTTTGGAGTCATTGGTGTATTTGCAAACTCTTCTCTAGACACATGCAGAGGTATGCAGTGAGAGACATAATGTTACGGAGGACTCTTGAACCCATAAGCTTAGAATCTGTTATGACCTAGTTTAACTTGGAACATTAACCAACTAGGAAATAGTGTTACTCTTTTTCATGGTTGCCACCTCATAAGGCATCTTGATAACAGAAAGGACATCGATACCATTGCTGTTCTACATGGTTAACTGGTGAGGTCCTGCAGGTTACACTCCATGCAGAACCACTCAGCACAGTGTATAGATCTGGGGAGAAGAAACAATGAGCTGCCTGCCACCAGCCTGCAGAAAAGCCACCTCTCCCCTACTTTCTCCCGAAGTGGAACTCTGTTAAGAATGGCCCAACAGCCGGGCGTGGTGGCGCACTCCTGTAATCCCAGCACTTGGGAGGCAGAGGCAGGCGGATTTCTGAGTTC
>BDUI01004865.1:46630-88382 GCA_002335545.1 Apodemus speciosus
AAAAAAAAAAAAAAAAAAAAAGAATGGCCCAACAACCAGGCTCTAAAACTTGATTATTTCTATATATTAGACATAAAGAATATATTTTTGGACCCTGTATGTGAGTATGCCTACACACAAACCTTCATTTATTTTTGAAAAATCCTGTTAAACATTAAAAGTATATTATTATGGAATTTATTTTTTATTCACTTCTTTTAATATTATTTTCATAGCTAAGGGTTTTTTTTTTACTCATATTTGCTATCACACATATGATGAAAAAAAATGTTTGCTAAAGAAATATTCTGTCTCCACTGTGGATATAGTCTAGAGTGAGAGGACAGTTTTAATTAACAGGTAAGTTATTTCTTCTCTGTACAGCTCTAGAAATAACTAGAAAAGAGACTTGAGACCCGCCAAGAGATGAAGAGGGGGGTTTCATTGTACTGTTTGCCAGTATAGATGGCAGCAGGGCTTCCTCTGTGCCTGGGGAGTCTGGATACTCAATGTGGATTTTACTCTTCAGCTTGATTAGCAATCCTGAATCAGTACTTGTGGATATAATGTCCTCCATCACAGATTCTGAGTCCTATCCATACCACAGGCACATCTGTACTTCCCACGCCCAGACCTACACAAGCAGCTATCATTGGGCTAAACCTTAGGCTGGTGTGTGGCTCATGCCTGTGATACCAGAACTAAGGAAATGGATCAGGAGTTTGAAGCCAGTCCATAAGGTCCGTGGGGACAGCCTGGACTACATGAGACTCCGTCTTCAACACAAACAAAGAGCAGCAACAATAACAAAACATCTTTAGGAGGCCAAACACTACTCATTGGCCACCTTAGTGGGACGGAGTCCACCATGAGCAGCATAGTATTGCTTGATTCACACAGACCCCAAAATCCTCACAGAAAAAAGAAATCCTTTTGAGCCATCAATACGTTTTTCTCTGAACACAGAAGACCCCAGATCCAGACCTTATTCCAGGGTATTTAATTGAATATGCAGAAACTTAATACTTTTAAGCCGAGTAATTCTGTCATATGTCTTTAAATGCATTGTCTAAAACAGAAAACGTTTTACAAATTTAGCTCAGACACAGTTTTGTTACCATGGTCTCCCTAAATATGCAATAAATATTTATTGCAGATGACAATATCAGGAATTAGAATTTGCTGGAGCCCTCTGTGACAGACAGCTGCAGAAGAATTGGACAGAGGCATTGTCTAGCACAAGCCCTCATATGCTGCAAAAGCTTAGAGAGGCTATCAGATTGTCTGGTGTATGGCTCTCTGCCCTCCTTGCCAGGTGTCACGGGTTAAGCCTCCCTTGTTTCGGTCCAGCCCAGACTGCATGAAACAGAGTTAAAGTTGTTGCAGATGCTCTTGATTCAAATGCATGCTGAGCTCTCCCTGATCGGCTTGTTCCTTTGGGCAATATCACAATTTCATCTTGTTCAAGCTGTCTGCATTCCTGTTTACTCAGGTTTGCAAATAGAACTTTAACACTCAAATTAGTCCTGACAGAACAACCTGCAAGGGCTCTAAATCCTCATTTTGCCTTCATTCCAAGGGACAGTGCTCTATTTTCAGAGCAATATTGTCTTATATCAAAATTGTTCTCATGACATGAAAACAATGCAACATGAAACTGCATAGCAAGAAGACCGTGCATTCCCAAGTTTTAGATGTGGCAATCTGGGTGTGAAAGTCAACACCCAAGGGTATCTAACTCCTTGGACAACCTTGCTTTACTTTTGTACTCTCTGCTTCTCTTATGGGGCACAGAGGCATATACAAATAAGAGGAAAAATACTTTGCAACTGTAATTCAATAGTAGTGGAAGTGATCCTTGTCGTGATCCTTAATATCTGAACAACCATAGGTATAAGATCCCCTTCTGCTAGGGTTCTGGCTAATCTGATTCTCTGTCCTCATCAGCTGAGATTAAGTTACACTGCCTATAATGGACAGGATTATATGTAGGAGTATCAGAAATTGAAAGGGTCAACTGCTTCCCAGGGCTCTATCCTATTAGATAGAAAGTCTTGGGCAAGCCCATCTCACTTTTTGAAAAGTAGTCAATATGTTTAACAACCATCCTTACCTCTGTTGGCACAATAGAACCTTCTCAGAGTCTTTGACAAGAATTGTGTGCTTGGAAGCCATCCAAGCTAATTTAAATTAGCATGTCCAGGCCCGGGGCCTAGATACCAGCATGATTTTTATGTGTCCTAAGTTTCTGCAGCAGACTCTATTAAGAGACTGAACAGCTTCTCTGTCAGATGTAGAAACAGCCTCCTATTTTCAATGTCATGTGTCACGTTGGATGCTAGAGGTAAATGTGCCTCAAATACGTGAGGCTTTTTGGAGTTCGATGCCATGAATAGCTATTGCTTCTCACTGAACCTCTTCTTATGTTCCCTTGCTATCCAGTTTTTTTCTCTCTGTAGATCACCACCCCCTGTCTGGCTTTCACAATAAGGTCACTTCTTTTACCTCATTCTGATAGATCAACAGTTTCTTTCTCCTTTTCTAGCATCTTGATGGAGTCTTGAAAACAAGAACATAACTAAGTGTTTGATCCCCAGCATTCACCCACACATTTCCCTGTTTGAACTTCTCATTGCTTCTGCAGTGGCTTAGTAAAGTGTTTTACTTGCCCTGATAACACATGGACTTCAAATCCATTGCCACCATCTCCAGGAAGGATCCTCAGTTAACTCTCATGTCCCTAGGCTTGCAGGCTCACCTGTTACACATTTGTAGTTTCTTCTGAAGTTGTGAAGAAGAGGAAGTTTCTTTCTTTCTTTCTTTCTTTCTTTCTTTCTTTCTTTCTTTCTTTCTTTCTTTCTTTCTTTCTTTTTGGTATAGAATAGAGTTTATTCAGGGCAGAGGATGGGAATTAATGGGAAGTGGAGGCGGGGGGAGAGAGAGAGAGAGTGAGAGAGTGAGAGAGCAAGAGAGAGAGAGATAGATAGATAGATAGAGAGAGAGAGAGAGTAGTGAAGTGGAGGAGTGGAGGCTGGCCATGACCATGTGAAGAGAGGGGGGAGGGGAGGAGAGTCCAAGAGCAGCAGAGAGGTGAGAGTGCAAGAGGCAAGAGCAATAAGAGAGGGAGAGGAGGGGCAAGTAGCCCCTTTTATAGTGGGTCAGCTCTATGGGGCGAGGCATACCTGGCTGTTGCCAGGTAATTGTAGGGTGGAGTTTAGATAGAATACTAACATTCCCCAGTATTTGTTTAATTAAAAAAGAAAAAATTGAAAAGATGTGATGGCAAAGCAGGAATATGGTCGTCGTCGTTGTGATATCATCATCATTCCAGACATGTTGTCTCTCATGTTCTTCTGTTCCACCTCCCTAAAACCTGTCACCACCCTTCACAAATCCTACTCTTATTCAAACCACCTATGCATAAACCTTAACTACATCCCACTTAAGGGAAAAACAATTCAAAAGTATTCAGGAAAATGATTAGAATGTTTTAGAGGGAAAACAGCAGTTGAAAATAAATCTTTTAAGAAAGTCATATGGACTTGGAAATATTGTTTACTTCTCAAAAGCAAAAGTGATGAGATGTATAGTCAAAACTTTCAGAGTATGGAGTATACATAAGTTTGAAATTTTTCTATTTCCTTTCAAACACTCCCACCCAAAATTAACATCTTTTCACAAAATGTAGTGTTTTGTTCCTCAATAGATTTGGGTATAGAGGAATATTCAATTCTCTATATTCAATAGCATGTGCTGACATATTGAATGTTGCTACCTGTAAAGTATTGTGTTACTCTGCTCTGAAGTCCTCCTTTTCATTTACTATGGAATTTAGAAATACACCAAACCTTTGTGTTCAACAGGATGATTTTTAAGGTGTCTATAGAGGTAGATTTTAAGACAAAATGCACACATACAACAAAGTGAGTTTCATCTCCAAAAATCTGGAAACTCTTTAAAAGAAAATTTTTGAATAAAATTATAACCTTTTTTGTCTCATGTTACTTCTTGGCATTGTAATTACAATTTTAATTATCCTTTTCTTACTTTTTCTTCAGTTAGCAGTAATGGAAAATACAGATAGATTACTGATGCCACCCCTGGAGAGGTTCCTGAATTCTGCCCAACACAAAATCACCATGATTGGTAAACACTTTAATAAGCTCGCTGAAGCTTAATAACTTCAATTGTTCCCATCATTGCATATGTCCCTAACAGCGCTCTAATTTCATAACTTTTACAATTGTAAAAAAAATGATTATTGTCAATTTCAAGATCATGATGCTCTGCTGGGAGCAAAAACTATGAGCACACTAAGCACAATTTAACTGCCTACCAATATTTTGAAAGAGTTAAAGCTCTTCTCTACAAATTAGAAAAATATTGTTAGTATGATTTGTGTGTGCTTCAGTCTGTGTGTGATTGTTTGTGTGTACGTGTGTATTTTCCAGATAAACAGAGACAACAAAATTTGTGTCATATGAATGATGGAAACTGAGAACTGAGAAGTTCCATAACCTGCACAGGGCAAGCAAGAGACCCAAGAGACCTGATGGTATATGACCATCCTGATGCCATGGCCCGAGAAGGAGACTGTGCGTGCACATGTCCATGTCACACTCCAGCAACCAGAGACACTGATGGCTCAGCTCATAAGCACTAGGCCCAGAGTAGAGTATTCTCTGTTTCGTTCAGTTTTGGGGGAATGGGATGAGGCCCAACCACAAAGGGGAGGGCCACATGCTTTACTAAGTGATGGATTCAAATTTTAATCTCACTCGTGAATACATCCAAGACATACTCAGATTAATTCTCATCAAGAAAGCCAAATGTCCTATAGACACATAAAATCAGTTCTCATGATGTTTATGTATAGTTTTAATGTAGTTGCACAGATATATGTATCTGGAGACATATAATACACACATATTTTCACACACGTACGTTTTTTCTAAGTCATCTGGCTTTAGAGAAGGAAAAGCATAGCTCACTGAAAGTATTCTAGATACAATCATATAGTTTTTCATAAACAGTGGGCATATTCTGTGTTTTAAATTAAATTATGATTCCGTAAATACAGTGAAATAAAGAGCTCTCCTTAAACCCAACAAAATGGATGCTTTCCCGATTTCTTCCCATGGTGGATGTGAGGTTCTATTTTTATGTTCTCGAACACTTCTCATATGTGACTACTCATGTGTAAAAATGCACTAGGCCTGTTTGGCTGCCATGTTTAGTCCAGTAAATAATGAGTTGGTTTTAATTATGAGTCTAGGTAAGCCCTTTCCACTTAGGCCTTAATGGAAATTATAAAAATTGTTAGGCTCTATGAAATGGAGAAGGACTCTGTGCTATAAATCAGAACTGGGTTTTAGTAACTCAGAAACAAAAAAGGGAATATTAGAAATTACATGATGCAGATATACCTGTGAGGGTAATTACCTTGAAAGCAGTCAGACAATTTGATTAACCAGCCTGCTCTTGAATACTGACACTGTCTATATAACATACAAAAGAGGTGCTTTTCTGTAATTTACCATAAGACCTGGCTTCAGAAATTAGATAGAAAAGATGGATCAACTTACAAAATAAAAAGCATTTGACTTTGAACAGTAGAACTGCAAGATGCTGATTGATATTGACAAGACTGACAATAAAAATCAACATAGACATGGCCCCTTTTCTTGTACCACTCATAATCTTATCCTTCCTATCTGGTCCAGGGTCGAGCTATTTGTTTGCTTCTTGGACTCTTTCAAAATGCCCACAGCTTGGTCCTCTGTCATGCAGACCTATCCTTTAAAGTCACAGAGGAGACCATCAGAAATGTCATCACACAGCTTTATACATACAGAAGTGGCCTAATATAGAAGAAATTTGTGTCACATTTATCTTCATCTTTCCTAAATTCTATTTCTATGCTATGCATGCCTATGGTAGAAAAACTCTGAGGTCCTCTGAAACTGGATCTGTGTTTCCAGATCATTTGTTGCAAGACATATGCACCTAGATACAGATTTTTAAAGACGGGGTGTAATTTTTAAGCTTCTCAGAGTCCAAAAGAATAATAAAAACATACAATGACTTCAGAATTGTTAAATAAATTAATATGAAAATTGATAACCCAATACAATAAATGAGTTTCTAACTACATTGCAAAACAACATATTAACAGAGTAAGGGTGAAAGGATGGGGGAAAGCTTCTACCTCATCACTAAATATGTAGGAGTGATGCGCCTCCACTTCCATTTATGCTGTGGCTGCGTTGTTTCTGCTTGGTGCTGTGCTTGCACTGAAATCAGTTGTGATTAATTAACTCCATTAGGAAACTCAAGTATGAAATATTTCAAATCAACTCAAAGTGCATATTTGAAAATTATAAATGGTTCTAAACTTTAAAGCCAATCCATCATTTTTTTCTATAAYCCTGTTTTCTCCAGTATAAATGCTGCCTCCAATTATGCACATTTTTGCACATGACTATTAACTACAGATTTTACAGGGTAAAGATGCAGGCTCAAGTTTGCAATTTTAAGATGAGTTATCCATCATTCTTATTCATGAGTATTAGTATATATAACTTCCTGTCTATGGTTTTGGTGCCAGCATTCCTTCTGGGAATTCTCATGTAAGATGTCTTTGAGAAGGTGGTTTTACTAAGAATCAACTAATAGTTTGAGCTGTCACACCACTGCACTGATCATCTCCTGTATATCAAGTCCACACTCTGCTCAGAATGTTCCCTAGTTAGGAAGAGTGGGTAACTTTTGCTTAGGGCCTTCCCTGGGCATTTATGAGAAGCACACTGCAGTTGAGTATATGCCAACTCACCCAGGCTTTCTTCCTTTTTTGTTTTATGGTTTTTAGGCTCTCATTTTGCACATCTTTTTCCTAAAATTTCTTCTGACTCTGCCTTCTTTCTTTTACAAATGTTTGCCTCCCCCACACATGCCAAGGAAATGCTCACATACAATCTATTTTTTTCCATAAAGAACCTAAAATACCGCCTTCTTTTTTAAAAAAAAAAAGGTTCTGAATTATCTTTAAAATGTTCATATTTCCATGGTCCCATCTTCTCCATTTTACTTTATTCTATCATTTATTTAAATTACTCACAGTACAGCATCCATTTTCATGCATCTATCTTGGTTATTTTTCTGTTGTCATGGCAAAATACCATGACCAAGGCAGTTTATAAAAGAAAGCTTTTAATTGGGGCTCAGTGTTCCAGAGAGCAGTCAGTTGTGTCTATGACTATCATGGCTGTGAGCATGGTATAGGTGGGTAGGCATGCACAGTCCTGCAATAGGAGCTGGAAGTTTACATGTTGGAACAATAACAATGTGGCAGAGAGGAGTGGAATAACATGGTCGTTTGGAACCTCAAAACCCATCCTCAGGGGCACACCTCCTTTAACATGATCAAACCTCATAATCCTTCTTAAACAGCTCCACTAACTGAACACCAAGTATTCAAACATATGAGCTTATGAATGCCATTCTCATGCAAAACACCATAACAGCATCTATCTCTACAAAAACACTTTCGGAACAACCAGAGTGTGACTCACTATTAGACATCTTTACTTACTAAACCTACAGGTACCAGAAATGCAAAAAGGTTGCCATACTACACACTTGTTACTTCGAACCCACAAACTCATTATTTGTTTTATAGTACCCAGAGCAGTAAATTACAACACCAGCCCCTAACTGTAACTCATTTACCCAGGTGAGAAAACTTGCATTCATCACTGAGCCCATCACCTTGTCATCAAAGTTTGACTGCTTCCCCTTTTTTACATTTTGTACATTTATTCTTCTCATGCCACAACCCAGCCAGCTATGGACATCATGAATCCTTTAGGGAAAAGAAAGATGAATGTCAAGTAACTGCAAAGAGGACTCCAGTCAGGGAGGAGGCATTTCAGAACTCAGGAGCTCCTAAAATCTCAAAACCAGAATACCTTTGCCAATGATATGCATGCAACTCTGAGGCCCCAAGCAGAGGAATTGTTTCAATGTACTTAGAAGGAAATTTAGACTCTGCATATCCAGACAATTCCTAAAGCCTAAAAATGTCTTCTGTGGATAAAAGTGAAGCAGTTGTTCAGTTATTAGAAAATATGACCAGGATAGTTTGTGAACCCTTTCCAGGCCGGTTCTCAGTATGTCTCTGGTAAGACCCAAAAATTGTGCAAGATCCAAGAATTAGTGTTTTGAGCATTTTAGTAAGGGATGCTGCTGGTTTGACTTGGAAATCACATGCTGGAGTAAGTACCACTTGCTGAGCTAGATGGGCTGGCCCTTTCCTCGTAGCTGACTTACTTTCAATAGCTCTTTCATAAAGACACCAGGGATGCATCTTTGTTAAAAGTGGAGGAGGTTCAACTTTCCCTCTTCCCCTCTCCCACAGAAGTGAAGTCTTCATTTCCTCCCTCCCTCCCTTGCTATCTCTTCAAAGGACCTCTTGCCTAATGAAGAGTCTCAGTCAATCCACACTGTAAGAATTAGCATTTGGTTTACTATAAAAGGAAGCAGCAGATGCCTTAAACTGTAAGTTATTTGATACATGAAATGGGAGAAACTAATTTGGCATCCAGGATAATAGACCATTAGAAGACCTGTGTAAGAATATCCTTCAGTCTATTAATATGTTTTCTTAAAGACCGACAAATGAATAAATGAGGAAATCCTATTTTCCTGAGCCACCCAACAGATGCCAAGAATAAACAGCAAAGAATTCTGAGCTGTAAAATAAGCCTTTTTCCCACTCAAATAGAAGAGTTGTAACTATTACCTAGGGGTAGGAAGTCAAAACCAAGTAGAGAGCCAAATAACAAGAGCCCTTTGTTAATTCATCTGTAATTGATCCCTAAACCCAGAGGAACAATCTTAGATCACTCAGCCAGATGCAAATAGAATTAGCCTATATTAATCTCTGTTCTCCAAAGGGGAAAAATATCATTCTTAAGTATCCCAAATTAAAAAAAAAAGTCATTGAAAAATAAATTTAGGTAATCCTATCAACACACAGTAATTCCTCTTTATAATACACCATCCTAAGTCATGCACATCTCAGCAATCCTATTCAGTGCTTCAATTTGCTGCTACCAGCTCTATGAATACAAAATGGAACAAAACCTTTGAGAAACTGGTCAGGGAGGGAGCAGGGTGTGTGATTCTTCCCATCACAGGCCTTCACATTTTTCTAGTTTTATCTACAAAGCACTTTCCCATCTGTTATACCGATCATTTCAGTTTTATAGCTGAAAAGAAATGCCTAGTTTGGGTTTCTTGAGGGAATCCCTGACTTACTCTATTTCCTAGAGTAGTGCACATTCATTGAAGGATAAGTCTCTAGCCCCTCTTCCCATCTAATTGCTGAAGCACTGGCATTAAGGCTAATCTCCTTCACTACCCAGCTCTTCCCTAAGGCAACTTTACATGAGCAGGGAGATCAACAGGTCCAAATCTCCTCATTTGCAGTAGTGAAWTAACTGGCAACCTTCTTCTCCCATGGCTGCACACTAGAGAAGAGRCTCAAGGGGAATCTTTGTGAATGATGATTCAAAAGACCATAGAAGCAAGTGAGTAGATGCTCTTATGTCTCCCAGRAAGCAGCTTCTATTGCAGATCCACCTTTCAGAACCACTCCTCTCAAAATGTAAGCATATACCCTAAACTAGTGGGAAGCAGCAGAATGAACTATCCAGCTTCTAATTTGCATATGCATATGTATACAGTTCTTTTTAAATTTAATTTTTCAAGAATTTTATACATGAATTACCTTATTTGCATTCTACCCTTTTTCTCCCTACCCCAATCCTTCCCATGTCCCTCCACCTCCTCTCAAATGCATGACATATATGTGTGTGTGTGTGTGTGTATGTGTGTGTATGTGTATATTATGTCTCTGTGTGTGTATCTGTGCATGCGTGTGTATTCATGTGCATGTATGTGCGTGTGTGTGTGTGTGTGTGTGTGTGTTACATTACTGACTCAGTTTAGTGCTGTGTGTATGTACATGTGTTTAGGGCTGACCCTTATGAATTGACTTATCTATCAGGGAGCTCATACCTGAAGAAAAATTCTCCCTGTCTCAGCAGCCATTGAGTGCCTATAGCTCTTCATTGAGGCTTGGGGACTTGTGAAATTTCCTCCATCCACATTGGCATGTTGGTGGATATTGTCTTAGTCAGTTCCTGATTAGGCACCCATATTGCTGAGATTTTGTGGATGGAGCATCAATGCCATTTCTAGAAGGCCCTATCTAGCAGCATATATCCTAGTTCTCTGGCCCTTGCATGCTTTTTTGCTCCTTTTCCATAATGGTCCCTGGCTTTAGGTGTAGGGAGTGTGTTGTAGATCCATCTCAGTTGGGGTTGGATATCCTACATTCACGTAGTCTGCATTTTCACCAGTTGATAGTCTACATCAACTGCAAACAGCAGCTTCTTTGATAAGGATTGAGACCTACTGTTATGTGTGGATATACAAGTAAGTGTTGAGAATTTAGTTAGAAATCACAGTGGTTTAGAAAAATGATAGCATTAGGTTTTGCTCTATCCTCTAATACCTCCCCAACCAGTTATGGTAGGTGAGATTTTCAGTACCAGACATGAATTCTCTCCTATTGATCAGGCCTTATGTCCAATTAAATAATTTCTGGTTATGCCCAAAACTGCCACTATTGCACTGCTGGGGATATTTTGCAGGTCCAGTTATTATTGTGGTTTATCACCTTTACAGCTCTGTGAGACTACTGGTTAAATTTCTTTCTTGGAAACTTGTATAGCACATGTAAGTACCATGAGAGCTAATCCTCAGGGAGAAGGCTTATGGGTCAATTTTCAGCTTTTCCAATTATAAATCTGAAATAATAATGTATGTCTTAATTTTTTCACAATATAATGAAGCTAGATGTAACCAAGTGGTTTATCTTAAATGTAACAAGAATAGGAACATTATACTTACCTATTTCTCTGGGGAAATATCCTTCTTTCATGACCACACTAGAATAGCCTTGGCAGAATATTGAATCCAGATGATCCCCAGTCCCTTGACCAAGGAGAGGGTACATGGCAGAATAACAGTATCTTGAATTATGAAAGTAGTTACATAAGGACCGCAAATGTGAGTGCTGGGTTCATTCTAAATAGCAATAATCCACTTATAATTACCTCCATATTCTTTTACTTAAAGGAATAAAGATAAGACCCAGCAATTAACTGAATAAAGTGAGATTTTTATTTTACACTTGAATCATTTTATAGGTGTATCCCCCAGATAGAACATATACCTTTATATGATCAGACATAGAATAATGTCTTCTTTTTTATACTTGGATGTCACAACACCTTTCAAAACACCTAGAATGCAAGTGCTCATCAGTATCTATTTGTAGTATCGTTGAAAGAATAGGATGAAATGTATGAAGTAGACAGGGATGAGATGTCATAGGACATTATAGACCAATAGTTATCAATCAGTGGGGTCATGACCCCATTTTTCACAGGGGTCACCTAAGACCCACCAGAAAATGCAGATATTTACATTATAGATGATAACAGTAGTGGCATTACTGTTATGAAATACCAACGAAAATAATTTTATTCTTTTTTTGCATATTATTTTTTATTGAATATCATCCTCATTTATATTGCCATGRTAAAACCTTTCCCAATTTCACCCCTCCCCAAAGACCCGCAATCCCTCCTCCCTTCCCTCGCCTCTACGTACATATATGCCCCTCCATCCTACACACTCCCAACTTCCCCCTTGGTTTCCCTTTGTTGGGGCCTCTGTTGAGCCTTCACCTGACTAAGGACCATTCCTCCCACTAATGCCCAACAAGGCCTTCCTCTGCCACATTTTTGGCTGGAAACATGGGTGCCCCTTGGTTGATGGTTCAGTCCCTGGGAGTCTTGGGGCATCTGGGTGGCCGAAATCATTGTTCTTCCCATGGGGCTGTAAGCCCCTTCAGGTCTTCTGGATCTCCCTCCAGCTCATCCATTGGGGACCCCATGCCCAGTCCAATAGTTGGTTGTTAGCATCTGCCTCTGTATTTGTAAGAGTCTGGCAGGGCCCCTCCAGAGACAACCATGGCATGCTCCTTTTGATATACACTTCTTGTCATCCTTAGTAGTGTCAGGGTTTGTTGACTGTTTATAGGATGAATCCCCAGGTAGAGAAGTCACTGGGTGGCCTTTACTTCAGCCCCTGCTCCACACATTGTCTCCCTTATTGCTCCTGTGAGCATTTTGTTCCCTTTCTTAGAGGAACCAAAGCACCCTTACTTAAATTCTCCTTCTTCTTGAGCTTCCTGTGCAGGGTGGATGGTAACTTGTTTATTTTGAGCTTTTGGGCTAACTTCTGCTTATTAGTGAGTGCATACCATGTGTGATCTTTTGTGATTGGGTTGCCTTGCTCAGGATGACACTTTCTAGTTCTATCCATTTGCCTAAGAATTTCATGAATTCATTGTTTTTAATAGCTGAATAGTACTCCATTGTGTATATATACCACAGTTTCTGTATCCATTCCTCTGTTGAGGGACATCTGGCTTCTTTCCACCTTCTGGCTATTATAAATAAAGCAGCAATGAACATAGTGGAGCATGTGTCCTTATTACATGTAGGAGCATCTTCTGGGTATATGCCCAGGAGTGGTATAGCTGCGTCAGCAGGTAGTACTTTGTCTAATTTTCTGAGGAATCGCCAAACTGATTTCCAGAGTGGTTTGACCAGCCTACAATCCCACCAACAATGGAGAAGTGTTCCTTTTTCCCCACATCCTCTCCGGCATCTGCTGTCCCCTGAGCTTTTCATCTTATCCATTCTAACTGGTGTAAGGTGGAATCTCAGTGTTGTTTTGATTTGCATTTCCCTAATAATTAAGGATGCTGAACATTTCTTTAGGTTCTTTAGGGCCATTCGAGTTTCCTCAGTTGAGAATTTCCTGTTTAACTCTGTACCCCATTTTTAATAGGGTTATTTGACTCTCTGGARACTAACTTCTTGAGTTCTTTGTATTCATTGGATATTAGCCCTCTATCTGATGTAGGGTTAGTAAAGATCTTTTCCCAATTTGCTGGTTGCCATTTTGTCCTATTGACCATGTCCTTTGCTTTACAGAAGCTTTGCAACTTTATGAGGTCCCATTTGTTGATTCTTATTCTTAGAGCATAAACCATTGGTGTTCTGTTCAGGAACTTTTCCCCTGTGCCCATGTGTTCGATTTGTCCCCACTTTCTCCTCTCAAAGCTTCAATGTGTCTGGTTTTATGCACAGATCCTTGATCTACTTGGACTTGAGCTTCGTAAAAGGAGATAAGAGTGGATCGATTTGCATTTTTCTGCATGCAGATCTCCAGTTGATCCAGCACCATTTGTTAAAAATGCTNCTGGCTTCTTTCCACCTTCTGGCTATTATAAATAAAGCAGCAATGAACATAGTGGAGCATGTGTCCTTATTACATGTAGGAGCATCTTCTGGGTATATGCCCAGGAGTGGTATAGCTGCGTCAGCAGGTAGTACTTTGTCTAATTTTCTGAGGAATCGCCAAACTGATTTCCAGAGTGGTTTGACCAGCCTACAATCCCACCAACAATGGAGAAGTGTTCCTTTTTCCCCACATCCTCTCCGGCATCTGCTGTCCCCTGAGCTTTTCATCTTATCCATTCTAACTGGTGTAAGGTGGAATCTCAGTGTTGTTTTGATTTGCATTTCCCTAATAATTAAGGATGCTGAACATTTCTTTAGGTTCTTTAGGGCCATTCGAGTTTCCTCAGTTGAGAATTTCCTGTTTAACTCTGTACCCCATTTTTAATAGGGTTATTTGACTCTCTGGARACTAACTTCTTGAGTTCTTTGTATTCATTGGATATTAGCCCTCTATCTGATGTAGGGTTAGTAAAGATCTTTTCCCAATTTGCTGGTTGCCATTTTGTCCTATTGACCATGTCCTTTGCTTTACAGAAGCTTTGCAACTTTATGAGGTCCCATTTGTYGATTCTTATTCTTAGAGCATAAACCATTGGTGTTCTGTTCAGGAACTTTTCCCCTGTGCCCATGTGTTCGATTTGTCCCCACTTTCTCCTCTYAAAGCTTCAATGTGTCTGGTTTTATGCACAGATCCTTGATCTACTTGGACTTGAGCTTCGTAAAAGGAGATAAGAGTGGATCGATTTGCATTTTTCTGCATGCAGATCTCCAGTTGATCCAGCACCATTTGTTAAAAATGCTAATGCTGATAATCAACTTCAGCAAAGTGGCTGGATATAAAATTAACTGAAGCAAATCAGTAGCCTTCCTCTACTCAAAGGATAAACAAGAGGAGAAAGAAATTAGGGAAATGACACCCTCCACAATAGTCCCAAATAATATGTCATACCTAGGTGTGACCCTGATGAAGCAAGTGAAATATCTATATGACAAGAACTTTAAGCCTCTGAAGAAAGAAATGGAAGAAAGTYTCAGAAGGTGTAAAGATCTCCCATGTTTATGGATTGGCAGGATCAATATAGTAAAAATGTCTGTCTTGCCAAAAGCAATCTACAGATTCAATGCAATTCCCATCAAAACCCCAAATCAATTCTTCATAGATCTAGAAAGAACAATTCTCAAATTCATCTGGATTAACAAAAAAAAAAAACAAGGATAGCAAAAACTATTCTCCACAACAAAAGATCTTCTGGAGGAATCACCATCCCTGACCTCAAGCTCTACTACAGAGCAATCGTGATAAAGACTGTTTGGTATTGCTATGCAGACAGGCAGGAAGATCAATGGAATAGAATTGAAGACCCAGAAAAGAAACCACATACATACGATTACTTGATATTTGACAAAGGAGCCAGTAATTTTATTCTTGAGGGGCCACCATAGGATGAGGAGCCATGTTAAAGTGGGGCTTCACTAAGTAAGTCAAGAACCACTACTATAGACCATCGTTAAATAACAGATTTATTTTTGCCTCTAAACACCATACTGTTTCAACAAATGTTGCTGTGATTCTAGCTGAAAATTAAACTGAATATCTGTTTCTCATGATTTTCATGTCCCATATTTAACTTTTATGGAAGAAGCCACAAAATAAAATTAAGTAACTAAACTAATATCAAAATTAGATTATGAAGCTTATAAAGATAGAGAAAATAGCACAAAGCCTAAACTTAAAGGATTATACAAATTTTATATTTCATATCAAGTATATGATTTGCAAAAAATGTTGTTAATAATAAGTCTTTATTAAATCACAGGGGAAGATAAAATATCTCATCTCACAAAAGATCAATCCCATATAGCTTATTACTAACACTTTCTGAATTAATCTGATCTTACAGTCTCCCTTCCTGATAAAAAGATGTCATTCCCCAAAGTGAATTGACTTAACACATTTTCCCTGCCAGATTTCTATGGAGAATTAAAGTTACAGTGTCTCTAAAATTACAAGTAATCTTATCCATTCAGTGTCTATAAGAATCAGAAGACATCGCTTCTCAGCCTTTTGGCTAAGATCAAGTGAAGAATCAGAGGACAACATTTGAAAGTTTAAATTATCAAATAATCTATCAATGTAATATGATGGTATAAAATATGTCACTTATAGAACTTACTTTTCAAAATAACTTTAATATTCATTTAAATAATGTAAATAAGAACTCATTAAGTAATGTAAATATCATGTAAGTATTTTTAAAAATAGCAAGTAAGGTATTTGCCCACAAAATATTAAAATAAGGTTATAAGTTTTTGGTTATTGATTTAATTTTCTATAGAATCACCAGAACTTTAACAGAGAGTATGGGAGTTAAATGTGTATTAGTGTCATTAAAATAGACTATATAACAAAATAAGCTACTGAAGACAAACTTACCAAGAAGTCATAGTAAATGAACTGGCTGGCTGTGTGTGTCATCTTGACAAAAGGTAGAATCATCAGAAAAGGAGGAGCCTCAGTTGAGAAAATGCCTACATGAGATCCATCTTTAAGGCATTTTCTCAATTTAGTAATCAATGGGGAAGGGTCCAGCCTACTGCGGGTAGTGCCATCACTGGGCTTGTGATCCAAGGTTTTATAGGAAGGTAGGCTGAGTAAATCAGGGGAGCAACCCAGTAAGTAAAACCCCTTCATAGCCTCTCCATCAGCTCCTGCTTCCAGGTTTCAGTCCTACTTGACTTCTGGTCCTGTTTTTTTCCAGTGATGGACTCTAGATCTGTAAGTGTGGGCAGAATAAACCCTTTCCTTCCAATTTGTTTTTGGTTGTAGTGTTTCGTCACAGCAATAAAAAYGCTGACTAAATTCACTAATAAGTGGATATAAGCCAAAAATAAGACTGGAATACCCATAATACAACTCACAGACCATATGAAACTCAATAAGAAAGAAAAACCACACCAAAGTGTGGATGCTACAGTCCTACTCAGAAGGGGGAAGAAAATAATCTCAGAAAGTAGAGGGAGAGAGGGAGAGAGAGATCTGGAAGGGAGAGAGAAGAGGGAGGGAAAGGGGAACAGTTCAGATATGGGAGGAGATAAGGGTAAAATACAGAGGGTCAAGGATTTGAAAGGAGGAGATTAGCAGTGAGGGAGGAGGAAATGGGTTATCCACTAGAAAGTTGCCAGATGCCAGGGACCCAAGAGGTTCCCAGGACACAATAGAGAGGACAGCAGGTGAAATACCCAACAAAAGGGAGATAGAACCTGTAGAGACCATATCCAGTGGATAGGCACAGCGCCCTGTTGAAGGATGGCACCACCCAGCCACCTCAAAGATATTAATCCAGAATTGCTCCTGTAAAAAGGAAATGCAGGGGCAAAGAGTGGAGCAGAGACTGAAGAAAAGGCCATCCAGGGACTGTCCCAACTAGGGATTCATCCCATTTGCAGACACCAAACCCAGAAACTATTGCTGATGCCAAGAAGCGCTTGCTGACAGGAGTGTGGTATAGCTGTTCCCTGAGAGGCTCTGCCAGAGCCTGACTAATACAGATGTGGATGCATGCAGCCCAACATTGGACTGAGCACAGGGACCCCAATGGAGATGTTAGGGTAAGGACAGAAAGAGCTGAAGGGGTTTGCAACCCCATAGGAAGAACAACAATATCAACAAAGCTGACCCTCTAGAGCTCTCAAAGACTAAACCACTAACCAAAGAGTACACATTGGGGAACCCATGATGCTAGCTGTGCRTGTAGCAGATTGCCTTATCAGGCATCACTGGGGGGGGGACCCCCCCTTGATCCTGTGGAGGCTTGATGACCTAAGGTAGGGGAATGCTAGGGCTCTGAGGCAGGAGTGGTTATGCGGGTCAGGGAGCACCCTCATAGAGGAAGGGAATAGTGGGTTTGTGGAGGGAAAACTGGGAAGAGGGATAACATTTAAAATGTCAGTAAATAAAATAACCAATAAAAACTGAAAAAAAGAAACCCTGACTAAGACAGTAAATATAAATGTGCAGGCACCAAAGAACCTCAAAACATATACAGAGACATAAACAAGTGTAAGGCCAATTAATTCAGATCCATAGACCCATTCTACAGCCTGAGGTAGCAATATGCATCCATATAGCAAGATGGGAGGTAGAAGACTGGTGAATTGCCAGAAATTCATGAGCCATCTAGCCTAGTATATATTACAGTGAACAATAAAGAGACCCTGATGGAAATAAGGACCTCTGACTTCTACATATGTACACTGTGGCATGTGTGCATGTGTAATCATACAGGAGCAATTTTTCAGATGCACTTAAAAATTATTTTTAAAACTAAAATTTGTTTATTGAGATGCAATAGTTATTCTGATGCTGTAATAAAATATTATGACAAAAATAAGAATATCACATTGATTTTCTTTTTTAGGGAAGAATATGAATCTTCTTAGCTTGCATTTCCAAAGGGAAATAGCCCATCTTGGTGGATAAGGTATGGCAATAGAGAAGGCATGGCAGTTGGAAGCTGGCTGATCACATTTTATCAGCATATAGGAATCACAGAATGAGAACAACGTGGGGCCAGGCTATAAAATTTCAAAGCCCACCCCCAAAGATGTACTCTCTATAGCAAGGCTCCACCTCCTCAATTTCTATGACCTTCCCAAGCAGTGCTACTAACTAGGGAATTGGAAGACTGGGTGTGGCTGCCGAATTCAGACAAAGCTTCCACTCTTATGTTTTTCAGACCCTGAAACTTATTCCACTAAATGGAAGTCACTCTTCATTGTTATTACCAATCAAAGTTAACAGTCAATACAGTGAAATCCACAGAACATGGGTTTATGAAGGACAATTCTCACTCAAGCCACCATTTCTTTGTATGGTGTCAAAGAAAATAAAATATTTAAGTGAATATCTATGAGACATAGGTAGAATCTGTATTTAACTCATCCCTGAATATTTGGATTTATTATCTGACAAAAGTTTTTGCTAGTTATCTGTGTATTTCTTGGAGAAGAAATATGGGCAGAGCCATAAAGGGAAAATATCTTAGTTAATTAAAGAAATGCTGTACACAGGAAATGTCCCTTGCAAACATGAAAGGTATGTCAGTGATAGAATAATTGGACAGCTTCTAAATATTTCTTAGTACTACTCCCCAAATAAACCTAAACTTTGTAGTAGTAAGAGTATATGTTACCATAGAGGAAAAAGAGGTTCAGGATCCCCAACCCTGTTTAAGGAGCTATGAGGAGCTGGTGACTTCTAGAAGAAAATGGGTAGGCTTTACTTAAGGGTGTGTTACCTGGGAGGTCAAGTATGCTCTAGTGAGTGAGCCTATATCTGAGAGGATATGGACAAAACAAAGTTGAGGAGGTCAGAGGTAGAGGTAGAACTTGGAGGAGTTAGGGTGAGTAATGAAGGTGTACATGATTAAATTTTGTTGTATGAAATACTTCAAAGGGTCAATAATTCTTTTAAATATATAACTTATCATATATTCAATTGAAGAGATATGAAATATGAAAATAAATGATTCTTTCATTTAAATATTTTTATTTTCAATTTACTTACTTTGCATGCACGGGACATATATGGATGGCAGAGTACAACTTTGTGGAGTTAAGTTTGATTCTTCCACCACGGGAGTCCAAGAATTGAACTCAAGTCAAGGGTCTTGGCAACAAGTGATTTTGCAATTGTGTTCCTTATTAATCTCATATTGATTACTGTTTTAGTTACTAACAAAGTGATGAATTCCATTATGACATGTTCTTATTTACATGCCTCCCTCCTTTACTTTGTCCAGCTCACATGTCTTAGTTAAGTTTTTACTGCTGTGAATAAACACCATGATGAAGGCAATTCTTACAAGGTCAACATTTAATTGGGTTCAGAGGTTCAGTCCATTATCATCAAGGTAGGAGCAAAGCAGTGTCCAGTTAGGCATGGTACAGGAGAAGCTGAGAGATCTACATCTTCATCTGAGGATCTTTAGGAGAAAACTGKCTCATACTGCCTACCCCCACAGTGACACACTTCCTCCAACTAGGCCACACTTACTCTGATAAGGCCACAACTCCTAATAGTGACACTCCCTGGGCAAAGCATATTTAAACCACCATACCACGCCTCCCCAATCTCTTCCTACCTTTTTTGTGGTCTCCTTCCTCCACACAATTATCTCTCCTTCCTTCATATCACACATATCCATTATCATTCCTACACCCCACCCCATGCTCCCTTGAGATCTCGTTTGTTCCTCTTATAGATTCTTCTTTGCTTCCATGATTTATACACGTGAACACACACACACACACACACACACACACACACACACACACTTCAAGTCATAATTTAATGACTGATGAGTGAAAGAAATGAAACATCTCTAAAAGTGTAGCTTATTTAATTTAACATAATGATCTCTAGTTACATTAATTTCTCTGAAAATACCATTTCATTTCCTTATGAATGAATGAAATTYTAATGTGTGCATCATTGMATCTTCTTCATTTATTTCTTTGTTGGTGGACACACTGACTTATTCCATTCCTTAGCTATTGACTTATGTCACAATCAACATGGTATACACATATCTTGGTGGAATACTGACCTACAGTCCTTCAGGTCAATTTCCAAAAGTGGTATAATTGCCATAATGCCTACATTAGATTAATTACTTCTAATTCTGTACAATGTTGGCACATATTCATCAACATTTGTTGTCATCTTTTTTTCTTGATGATAGTCAATCTAACTGAAATGAGAGAGATTATCAAATCAGTTTTAATTTTCATTTTACTGATGGCTAAAAATGTTGCACACTTTTCAAGTATGGGTTRGCTGTCCATATTTCTTCTTTTGAGAATTGTCTACCCAATTAATCCATTTACTGAATTACTGAATTATTTTTAATATATTTTATTTGGGTATGTTGTATGTGCATGTGTTATTTTTACAGTTCTTTGTCTATTCTAGATAGTGTTTCCATGCTAAAGAAACAGTTACCATAATGAAAAGAAAGTAGCCTATAGATTTGGGGCAAAAAGCTTTGCCAACTATTTGTACAGATTTTATCTTAAGGACTGACTTACCTAAAATTAATTCATAGGTGATTACACATAAGAGTGTCTTGATTTGTGTTAAAGTTAAATTGACCATATTAAATGTATTCTCATTGTCCATGATAATTTTCTTGTCTTATCTTTGACACTCAAATTTTATCCCTTATCCCCCATCTCACAAATAAAATTTTGCTACTTAGTGCACTGCCTTTCTCAGCCATCAATGCCTGTATCACACCTATTCCATCTATGATGCATGTCCCATCTTAGAAGAGGAGGACAGAAAGATTTTAATGAAAGTTGAAAAGGACAGGAGAGTCGGGTGTTGGTAGCACACACCTGTAATCCCAGCACTTGGGAGGCAGAGGCAGGTGGATTTCTGAGTTCGAGGCCAGCCTGGTCTACAGAGTGAGTTCCAGGACAGCCAAGGCTCTACAGAGAAACCCTGTTTYGAAAAACAAAAAAGGAAAAAAAGAAAGAAAGAAAAGGACAGGAGAAACACATCCTCTTCTGGGCATGAACAAAAACATTGTACTCATGAACTCACAGCAGCTGTGGACACCTGTACAAAAGCTAGCCAGTCAATGTTCCACCATGGAACTAAGAGAAGTTTCCAAGTCACCAACACCTCTCCTGAGAAGCTAGTGACAGTTGAAGGCAGATGAAGAACAAGAATATGTTTTCTTTAAGGATATGGTCCCTTGAGCTGGGCGGTGGTGGCACACGCCTTTAATCCCAGCACTTGGGAGGCAGAGGCAAGCGGATTTCTGAGTTCAAGGCCAGCCTGGTCTACAGAGTGAGTTCCAGGACAGCCAGGGTTACACAGAGAGACCCTGTCTCGAAACCCCCTCCCCCCCAAAAGGATATGGCCCCTGGTAAATCACATTTGGTCTACTGGATGGCCAAATACATAAAATTATAGGTAGTATGACTTGGATCCTTTGGATTATAGGCAAAAATCAAAGAGAACATGAAGTAGAAAATTGGGATAGAGAGAACACAAGAATTTATCTGAATGAGGGGTACATCTTTGAGGTTCAAATGTATACTGAAGACCAACTGGGGCATCCAGGCTCCTTGACTGAACTATTACTGAATTCTTGGACTTTCTTTTGGAAGACCACCATTGTTGGGCTACAGCAATGGGTAGCAATGGGCTGAACCACTACCCTTAAGCTATTCTAATAAACACCATATCACTAAATATAAATATATACTTCAGGATTTTTTCCTCTGGAATAATGCAAAGTTTTCTTTCTTGGAACTGTGAGTGGTATATGAGTAGTGAAAGAAACTGAAGTAGAATAAGGTTGAGAAGTCAAATTATTAAATACTGACTTACTGCTTTATTTAGAGATTTACTTAAAGCACTGCTTGTTTATTTTCCATTCAAGACCTCACTTGTTATTTGGAACAAAATGACCTGGAGAAATAGCTGAAACAGTGGGTCATTGCTCTTAACAACCTGCTGACTACCACATACCCTTCTGTAAAACCTTCCTTGCTTGGCCATACAACCTTTTGATATTAGAGTATAAAATAAGAACACAAACTGAGCCCATGACCAAAGACTTTCAGGAGTTTCCTGGCTTCATCCTGCTGGTGATAATCTCCTCTCTTCCACTCTTATTGTTGTTTGAATGCTTATTCCAGGAAGATTCCCTCAACATTTCTGGAGGCCCCAGCAAGATCTCCTTCACTATGATCCCAGTTTCTTGGGAGAGGTTACAGCTCCAGCGGCTCTCAGACCACTCTTCAGGGGTCTCTAGAACTGAGAAAAAATGACCTAGATGAGATTCTGGGGTTTCCTTCTAGTGGCCAAGGGGACTGTGAGACCAAAGACTGGGATCTCTAAGTAGAAGATGAGATGAGGCTGGCCATCCAGACAGGGGACAGAACCMCCGGAGAGATAGACGGGAAGAGCTATGGTGAGCTTGATCATCTCATAGGTGATTATTTCAAAAACGGTAAAAGGATACTCAGATGGTACTAGTCTCTAAAGAAAAGGTAGATCGGTCTCCATAGAAGTAGGTAGACTAAGAATTTTAAATGGGAATGTATAACTCCTGAATGAATGATGAATACATCAATGAATACTTGTACTGGTCCCACAGCTCTTTTGCTGCAAGATCTGATTGGGCCACAACATGTAGTTCCATGGAGGTCATTTCCTCTGATCAGCACTCACATTCCAAAATTGGACGTGACTGAGCAAGGAAATGTAGCTGTGGTAGTAAGGTAAGGTCTTAAATCACTGTGAGGTGATCAAACATGTAGGCATATGCCGGAGGGAAAATATGGTCTTCTTCCCACTCTACACACCACACCAGCCAACCTCTCCCAACTCCTGGCTAGGGAAGTTTTCTTATCATAGAGTCACATAGTTCCAATGTGAGGCCCACACAATCTTGCAAACCATACTTGACGACTTTAAAAAAAAGGTTTACCACTGACTACAGAATAAAGATGAAACCCCAGATTTAAAAAGAAACTGATGGGATTATTTGATGTCAGCTGGCCACCTGAAGAAGCTATTTCTGGGGTTGAGCCCTTTCTAATGTTCCACTGGGAGAAATACCAGGCCCTCCCATATCCCTAGAATATGACAGCTATGTTTCTGGGCCATAAATCCTGCCACATACCTCTCTGAAATTATAAAAGAGATGTTTTTTCCTTCTGTGGTAGTTTGAAAGAGAATGGCCCCCATAGATTCATGTACGTGAATATTTGGCATATAGAGAGTGGCACTATTAGGAGGTATGGCCTTGTTGGAAGTGTGTTATTGTATATGTGGGCTTTGATATTTCAGATGCTCAAGCTAGACATAGTTTGGCAGTTTCTTACTACTGCCTACAGATGCAGGTATAGAATTTCCTTAGCAACTTCTCCAGCATCATATCTGCCTTCATGCTGTCATGTTTCCAGCCATGATAATAATGGACTTTGAAACTATAAGCCATTCTCAATTAAATGTTTTCCTTTATAAAAGTTGCCATGGTCATGGTATCTCTTCACAGCAATAGAACATTGACTAAAACAATCTCTAATTAAGGTACCTTCTTAGTTGCTTCTCAGTTCAGATATGGAAAGTATTACTGATAGGAGCTGAAACCTACAACAGGGGAAACAGGCTGTCACATGAAGAGACTCAAACCAGTAGTCTACAAAGAAGTGGTATTGATTTCTTCAAGGAGCAAAGARCGTAAAACAGACCCAGTTCTCCAGCTGCTAGAAGCTGTCTGGGGCCCCTGTCTATGAAGGAGTGCACTGCCACAGTAAGTCAAGGTCAAGTGAGTGGGTCGGGGAAACCAACTAGCAGACCAGGCATCCAAACAAGCTGCCCTCTGGTGATGGTATAACACCCGTTGAAGGAGCTACTGAACATCTGGAGGAATGGCTGACTACCACAGACAGAAAAATAATTCCAGAGATAACTACTCACAGCCTAGTCCTGCAAGCTCATGAAGCAACTCATCTGAGAAGAGCTACAAAGATATTGGTGTTTCTGAGGTTACCAGCACTGACCCAACAAGCTAGCAAAGCTTGTCTGCAGTGTACTTGAAACAATCCCAAGCAGTTACCCAAGTTCTTTGTTGATACAAAGACAGGGGTCCTAAATCATTTGAACATGTAGAAATGGACTTTACTGACATTCTACCTGCAGAGGGTGCTGATACTTCCTGGGCATAATGTATACTTTTCTCAGACAAAGTATAGCTTTTCCTACCTGCACAGAGAATTAACTTGGGGTTTGCAGTGGAGAAATAATGAAYAGGATGTTAAAAATGTCACTGGCCAAATAATGCCAAGAAACAGACATTCTTTGACCAGAAATTCTGCTCCTTGTATTCGTCAGGATGCATTGCATGCTCTGTAACTCTAATTACTTTCCTTTGCTATTGTGTTTGGCCACCTACCTTCAGTGTTCCCAAAGGACTCAGAAGACCTCGAGGAATATGGACACACCCACCTCCAATGGTTATTGAAAAACGTAACTGACTCTGCACAATTGATGGGAAAGTCCAGATCCCTACSAGTCCCTCTTCTCTTAAGTTGTAGGAGTCATGGTTGCTGTGGACCACATCTAGGATGGTTTGGGAAAGTTGAACCAGACTACYTCTGAAACAACATTGTAATGGACTCARTGGCTTACCTCTTACTCTGCCTCATGACGTCCTTCTGGATCTCACAGTTATACATTTGAGCTTGTCCCTACTCAGCCTCTCTGGCCTCCTCATGTAAATGACACATAAAAGCAACCTTCTTCCAGGGGAACTCACATTCCTAGACACCCATCAATATAACTAACTGTGGCCCCAAAACAGTAGTTCTGCCTTATGCTCTTCAAGTGCTGATACTTGGAAAGAGGCCAGCCATAGATCACCCCTTAAACTTCCCCATGCTGTGATGGAACTGCCCAAACCAGAAAACAAAGCCCCTGCGATTCCTTTTGGAGATGTCTCACCTAGTTGCAGCCTATAGATAAGTGCCCAGAGGACAAAACAGCAACTGTGTGGGGACCTACTGGTCTTATTGTAATACTGGTCCCAGGTAGACTTTGCCACAGAAGGGATCTGGAAAGGAGCTCCCACACAGAGAAAAAAATGTTAAGACTCTAACAGGCCTTAAGTGAGAAAACCTGGGAGAAATCATATTTAAACTGACTATAGAGAATTCCATTTGAAAAAGCCTTGACCTCTGGATGGGTTGGTTTGGCACAATGATAAAAAGAGCCCTTATTTATCATATGGTTTGTTATTATTTCAGTCAATATGAGGGTACCAGTCCCTGGGTTCTCACACCAACCCCTGAACTGATTCACCAATAAGACAAATGTAAACAAGACTAAGCCAACTGATTTGGACCTGAAGTAGTTCTTCTTAAAAATGCTAGGTCTAGAAAATGCCAACCATGATCTCCTTAACCTAGGTTGGGACTGATGAACATGCTTACATGTGAGGCAGATTATTTACACTGGAGTAGATATAGACAACCAAAGTGTGGCTCATAACAGGAAAGGAACACGTTTAACTGGCCCATTTGATCAAGTTATAAGAAAAGCCCAACGGGCAGGAAATGAAATGGGCTGCACCAAATTAGTTAAAAGAACACAACAGTAGTTCTAATATTACATGCTNAGTCAAGGTCAAGTGAGTGGGTCGGGGAAACCAACTAGCAGACCAGGCATCCAAACAAGCTGCCCTCTGGTGATGGTATAACACCCGTTGAAGGAGCTACTGAACATCTGGAGGAATGGCTGACTACCACAGACAGAAAAATAATTCCAGAGATAACTACTCACAGCCTAGTCCTGCAAGCTCATGAAGCAACTCATCTGAGAAGAGCTACAAAGATATTGGTGTTTCTGAGGTTACCAGCACTGACCCAACAAGCTAGCAAAGCTTGTCTGCAGTGTACTTGAAACAATCCCAAGCAGTTACCCAAGTTCTTTGTTGATACAAAGACAGGGGTCCTAAATCATTTGAACATGTAGAAATGGACTTTACTGACATTCTACCTGCAGAGGGTGCTGATACTTCCTGGGCATAATGTATACTTTTCTCAGACAAAGTATAGCTTTTCCTACCTGCACAGAGAATTAACTTGGGGTTTGCAGTGGAGAAATAATGAAYAGGATGTTAAAAATGTCACTGGCCAAATAATGCCAAGAAACAGACATTCTTTGACCAGAAATTCTGCTCCTTGTATTCGTCAGGATGCATTGCATGCTCTGTAACTCTAATTACTTTCCTTTGCTATTGTGTTTGGCCACCTACCTTCAGTGTTCCCAAAGGACTCAGAAGACCTCGAGGAATATGGACACACCCACCTCCAATGGTTATTGAAAAACGTAACTGACTCTGCACAATTGATGGGAAAGTCCAGATCCCTACSAGTCCCTCTTCTCTTAAGTTGTAGGAGTCATGGTTGCTGTGGACCACATCTAGGATGGTTTGGGAAAGTTGAACCAGACTACYTCTGAAACAACATTGTAATGGACTCARTGGCTTACCTCTTACTCTGCCTCATGACGTCCTTCTGGATCTCACAGTTATACATTTGAGCTTGTCCCTACTCAGCCTCTCTGGCCTCCTCATGTAAATGACACATAAAAGCAACCTTCTTCCAGGGGAACTCACATTCCTAGACACCCATCAATATAACTAACTGTGGCCCCAAAACAGTAGTTCTGCCTTATGCTCTTCAAGTGCTGATACTTGGAAAGAGGCCAGCCATAGATCACCCCTTAAACTTCCCCATGCTGTGATGGAACTGCCCAAACCAGAAAACAAAGCCCCTGCGATTCCTTTTGGAGATGTCTCACCTAGTTGCAGCCTATAGATAAGTGCCCAGAGGACAAAACAGCAACTGTGTGGGGACCTACTGGTCTTATTGTAATACTGGTCCCAGGTAGACTTTGCCACAGAAGGGATCTGGAAAGGAGCTCCCACACAGAGAAAAAAATGTTAAGACTCTAACAGGCCTTAAGTGAGAAAACCTGGGAGAAATCATATTTAAACTGACTATAGAGAATTCCATTTGAAAAAGCCTTGACCTCTGGATGGGTTGGTTTGGCACAATGATAAAAAGAGCCCTTATTTATCATATGGTTTGTTATTATTTCAGTCAATATGAGGGTACCAGTCCCTGGGTTCTCACACCAACCCCTGAACTGATTCACCAATAAGACAAATGTAAACAAGACTAAGCCAACTGATTTGGACCTGAAGTAGTTCTTCTTAAAAATGCTAGGTCTAGAAAATGCCAACCATGATCTCCTTAACCTAGGTTGGGACTGATGAACATGCTTACATGTGAGGCAGATTATTTACACTGGAGTAGATATAGACAACCAAAGTGTGGCTCATAACAGGAAAGGAACACGTTTAACTGGCCCATTTGATCAAGTTATAAGAAAAGCCCAACGGGCAGGAAATGAAATGGGCTGCACCAAATTAGTTAAAAGAACACAACAGTAGTTCTAATATTACATGCTRTGCATGCCCCAAGAGTAATTTATACCTGCTACCATGGAGACTATTACAGACTGGTATTCCTGGCCTTTAACTTAGATGTGCTCCTAGGAAACAAGTTCCAGCAATACTTGCATCCCTTAGCTTCAAAAAATAAGAGAACTCTTGTACTTTTACCAGTCCTACTGGAATGGCCCCAACAGGGTCTATGACCACTRCTGCTGCTGCAATGGGTATCCAAACAGTTCAAAGTAGTCTGTTCTCTACTTAAATCAAGAAAGACTTAACTATTGTTTAGGAGAACATAGTCACTTTCAAAATGAAATAGATTCATTGAGAACAATGGTCCTCCAAAATCCTAGAGGGTTAACTTTCATTATCACTGAGAAGAAAGGCATATACATGGCATTAAATGAAAAGTATGCTGTTTGTGCTAACCAGTCAGGAATAACATGAAAAAAGATGTCAAAAAGATACTTAAAAGGATTAAGGCTAGAGGTAGGAATGACTGCCAATGGAGTACAATTACAAATCGGTTTTTTTTCAAGATAGATTCATAGGGCATTATGAAGGTGAAGAGGAGTAGAATGATATAGGAAAGATCAATAATTAGATTCTGATTAATTGATTTATTTACTTATTTATGTAAATCACTGCTTATGTTGCCTATTTGACAAGCATGATATCACTTCCAACTTGAAACAAAATCCCTGGAGGTATACCTAAAACAATGAGCTGCTTCCCTTAACAATCTGCTGACTGCTGCACACCCTTCCATACAATCCTGCTCATTTGTTCACCTGACCTTGGGGCATTAGAGTATGAAATGAGAATACAACCTGGCATTGAAACCCTTCAGGAGCTGTCCTGGCTTTGGTCCACCCATTACATCTCTTCTCTTCTGCTCTCATTGTTGTCTGAATGCTCATTGCAGAAAGACACCCACAACAGACCAAGCAACTGCGGCTCCTCCTTCTACACCAAGTAATCCCCCTGCCTTATGCATATCACTCAGAGAAATGCTCTCTAGTCAGCAGCATCAGCAAGACAGATTTGCTCCTAGAGAAATGGCTCAGTGGTTAAGAGCACTGACTGTTCTCCCAGAAGTCCTGAGTTCAAATCCCAGCACCCACATGGTGGTTCACAACCATCTGTAATAGGATCTGATGCCCAATTCTGGTATATTTAAAGACAGTGACAGTATACTCACATACATAAAATAAATAATTTTTAAAAAAGACAGATTTGCTATTGCATACACAAGAAAGCATCAGCCCTTTAAATTATTCTTCTAAACTCTTAGAGAAGAGTTAAGTTCTAACTAAGATTGCTACTAAACACAATACATGTACAAATACTTGCTTGAAAGTGGCTTTAGAAGTTAGGCTGTATCATTCTAATTTCCATATTACAAAGGGTGCTGGATCTCAGGAGACAACAAAGGCATTTATTCAAATGAATAATAAAACAAAAAGAAAAGAAAGATGAAAAAGAAAGAAACAAAGAAAGATAGGAAGATGATTCTTTTTGAAAAAGAAAGGGGTTGTTATAATTGTGCTTACAATTTTGTTTTTCAATTAAATTATAAGAATCCTTCCAGATTTCTAGCACAATTTTAAAGCGTACTGATGTTAGATCAAAAATTCAAATGTTTTGATCTTCAACTTAATAGTGTATAGCAATGGAAAATTTTGTTAATCTCTCTAACAGAAAATCTATTTCCTCATCAGCAAAATTAGAATAATTACTTTAAAGTGCTTATCACAGCAACTGTACAAATTAAGCAATCAATAGATGGCTGCTTACATTTTTATATGAAATTAACTCAGTGGGATATTGACCAGCAAGTCAATATATATGTAAATATGCATTTTATTCAAGAGGAAAGTGTTGAATTAATTGTAAAGTTAACTCAACATAAAATACACATTGATATTTGTAATTGAGATTTGTGGTAATTATTTACAAATTATCCTGGGTTTGCTACTAACAAAAGATTAAATAATAGCAATTAATTTTGCTATTATTTTTTGATTTAATTTAAATCAAAAATTAAATTTTGATTTAATTTAAAATTTTCTTTTACATTTTAACACATCATTATGAGATACATAAAGACTAACACCATCACCTTTGCCCTCCAAAAACATATAATTCATTTCAGTAACTTCTTTTTAAAATATTTGATTTGTATTTCTAACTTTTGGGATTAAACTTCTCAGCATTTACTGGGTGTCAAATTACAAGCATAGTCACCCCTTGACCCAACCACTGAGGTTTATGAAGGACTAACTTATTTCAATGGAAAAACAAAAGTCATTCTCATGGGCCAAAGTGAGATGAAAGTTTAAAAAATAAAATGGAAAAAAAAAAAGCTTCTGAAGGGGAACTAAAAATCCTTTTTTAAAAATGTGAAAAACATAAAGCTTATTGTACCTTCGAAGAATAGTACTGCCGTCCTCTCTCTATGCTGGCTGCTTCAAAAACACCCATTAGAAAAGCAGAGAAAAGAAGAATGCTTGCTTATTGTCCACCATGGAATATTAAACAGAGACTCAGATTGTGAGTCCTCCCTGTTGCAGAAAATTTCCATCCTTATCTCCAAATCATTCTGAAAACTCAATTTCCTTCCAGCAGTTTACCTGAATCCAGACTGAAAAAAGGAAAATGTATATATTTTATGAGAACATTTCATTTTTCTGCTTGAAAAAATCCTCGGAATAGCCATCTGGAGGAACTGATGGTCTACAGGGCACGTTTTATTTGGAGTGTCTTTACTTTTGAATCAATTTCTGAAACAGTGGTAGGCAGAGGAATGTCATCTTTTTCTGTGCTTCTGCTTATGAAGTGATGGATCATGAAATAAGCACATGGGTCCCACAAGTGTGTGGCTATGACCAAAAAATATTATCACAAYAGGGCTAAAGTCAGATGTCTCCTGTTAGTGTTATTATATAGATGAAGTAATGCAAGAAGATGGCACCTATGTAGAGGAAAGGGAAGGGATAAATTGCATGACTATTTTTAGATCTTAAACTACTATATCATAAAACAATCAATTAATAACCAGAGAAAGTAACATATCAAGAAATAGATTCATAACTGTGGGTTAAACTAGTTTTATTTGAGGTATACTTTAGATGGTTTAGGCATCTAGACATTACAAAAAGAGACTAAATTGGAGGTCTTCATGAGGTCTCTTCCCCCAAGAAATCCCTGGCAATCTTCCACCTGCAGGAAGGGGGGAAAGAAAGACTGTAGGAKTCAGAGGGAATGGAGACAACAAGAAGAAAACAGCCCTTAAAAATCAACTAAGAAGTGCTCATATAGGCTCACAAAGGACTGAAGAGTCAAGGGCTTGGGCCTGCATGGGTGTGTGCCAAGTCCTCTGCCTGTATGTTAGTTATTTCCTGTGTGCCCAAAATCCAGGTCTACAGTGGGCCACTGCACATTCTTGAACCACAAGAATGAATTTTCAATTTTAAGAAAAAAATGAATATTTGGTATTATTTTAATTATTTCTTTTCTCATTCTTGTGAAAATCCAAATACTATTTCTTTCACTAATCTTTCCCTCATTGATGATTYTTGGAAGCCAAGATGTTGAGCAATTGCCATAGAGAATGTGAAGTTACAACTTTAGCTGAAAAAATGACAACATCCAGTTTGGAAGTGACCCAACCTCTGAAACATGAGCAACCCCAGATATTTTCTTTGTTATTTGGTCTTAAGCTTAACATGACCACATTTTCAAATTCTCTGCCTAAAATTCAGAGAAAGAATGCCTTGAATAAGAGCTTAGAAACTAAAGAGTGTTTTCTCATTTAGCAATGCAGCATCGGGCTTRGAGGAGAAGCACAGCTTCACAAAACACTGTATGATTTTAGTAGCAGAGGTCTGAGCTGTGGCAGGAACTACATGGTTGACATATTTAAATAACTAGTATTTCAGCTGGGTCTCATGCCAAAAACTAAATTGTACTTTTTTTCTTTGGATCTCATAGATTTGATTTCCATTTCCTTTGCACATAAACAGTTCAACTTTTTGTAGCATCCCAACATTGTTCTAACTTAAAAATATCCAGAGCTGATGGTTTCAAGGCTCATATTTTGCCATGTCAGCCACACAGCTGTGTTATTATAGTCTCCTCCCTACTCCTCCCCACCCACCCATAAGAGAAGAAAGTCATTCTTAAATTGTACTGTGTCACGACTTGATCTCAAAACATCCAAGTGCCTTGGCAGTGCTTGGACTCTCTGCATCTTGGAGCATGGAAAAAGGTTAATAAATAGCCTTGTGTAGCAGAGTAAGCAAGGGCTACCTCTGTTTTTATTACATCTCCAAAATTGTGATACTCTTTCATGACTACTTTTTTCTCCTCAGTAAAGGATGCACTCACCATTTTACCTTATCATTATCAGCCCACCTGTAAGGTCTTACCGCCATCTTTCTCAGAGCCCGTTGCTCTTGTTCTCATTGAAAGSCTTTTGAGCTTGTCCCTATTCCATGTCTCACGTGCTCAGATGCTCTGTCATTATCATCCATAGAATTTAGGGTATTCTAGTCAGCCTTTTTCTTAACAGTAACTAATTTTCAGCATCCATCTGCTTTTCCCTAGAAAACAAGATATTAATGGCTTGGCTAATATATTAATTCTTAATATTATGCAGAATTAACTAGGCTAATATTACAATGCCACTTTTGAAAGACAAATACCTCTGATTATCTGTAGAGTGTGTACTACCATYGCTTTGGCAGAATAACATAGCCATACTGTTAAGCAAGTACAAAACAAGTACTCGCCTTAAGGAAAAAGGTTGTCCCTCCAGCAGATGCTAATAGAATTAGTCAGTCTTCTTTCTGAGGAGTGGAAAGCCAGAATAGTCAGGGAGATCTGACAAAGAACTAGAATCCACATCATCAAATATCAGACTGAGTTTATTAGTAAGTAGAAGTTACTTTTGTATATGTTTGTATTCTGAGTTGTCCATTCTCTGTCTTGTGAATTGTCCATTAAACCCTCTATCATTYTGAGGGCAGCATCCCAACTATTTTCATCAATTTTTTTATATGACTTGGTTTGTTTCTCAGCAGCCATCTTACTCTCCTATTAATATGGGCTACTTGGTCATATTTTTAAATGTGGCCTTAAGATTTGAAAACAAGTTTAAACACAGTGCAGATATTTTCTCATCTTTACTATTTATTTTTATGTTTCTTTTTTTCTTTCTCTTTCTTCTTCCTTTTTGAACCACAGACATTACAGTGGATTCTGGTGATTACTCAAAGTGACATATTATTGTRATAACAAATGTGTGCAATCACTAGTGATACAATTTGTAGCATGGATAGATTGACAGGTATAAARATGTATAGCAGATACAAAGAATTGTCACGGGATATTGTTTTAAGTTATAGTGCGCAGGTTAGGTAAATCTGAAATACATATGTCAGTTCATGGGGATGAGCAGTGTGAAAACATCCCAAGATCTGAGGATTTTTGTTACAGACCTGAAATGGAATTTCTTTTAGAAATATCTCAACCCTGTTCTTCATGCCTTTAATGGATTAATTGGGATCTTCAGATTATCTAAAATAATCTTGTTTACATAAAGGTAATTTAATATAAATACTAATCCATTATCAGAATCCCCTCACAGCAACACTTGTGACATTGGACATGCCTTAGCTGAACCAGGATCATACATAAAGTTGACCATTGGAGAGATTCAAGGTACSGAATCATGGGATTCTGATGTTGTTTTTAGCCTCAGCAATAAAAGYGCTTAGAATTATTCACAAGGGATAAAGAAAGGTAGAAGAGCCACAACACACTGTTTTCTATTCCAATTCGGGCAACAGAAAATGATGAATGTAAATACTAGTTATTTATTGTTAGCTGTGATTACTATCATGGAAGAGTCTCAAATATGACAYCATCAAGAAAAATGAAGCAGTGTATAATGATAAGAGCATAGTTTCTCTAAGATGATATAGTAAATGCCTAGAATGTTGTCTAGTAGCCACTTTTGAAAGTAGAATATATAATTTAGTAATGCCATAAAATAAMAAAATATACAAAGATGTCTAAAATAGATATAACATTTCCTTCTTTATGCTTTATGCCACTCAAGCATTTGTAATGTGCACCTAACACATTACAGATACTATAACATAACTAGACAAGCCTGCTTAAGAGTCAGTGGGTAATGTGTGAAGTCAAAGGAGAGATTTCACCACAGTGCCATGTAATTTGAACATTTAGGAAAGCATGAAACTGCCTGAAGTTACATTGAATGGGTTACCTGGAAGGGAAGCTGGGGATCTATGGGAAGGCRGCTAAAAGAGATCAAGACTAAGACAATACCTGCTGCTTAAAGTCTCAAAGTTTTAATGGAGGACTCAGAATTTTAAAGTTTCAGGCAAGACCCTTCCCCCAAATTCCAGGGTATGTTCAGGGGAACTCATCTGGCTGTTCCCTGGGCATTGGCTCCACTGTTCAGGCTGGGCAGGTCACCTGCTTAATTCAGGAATTTGTAGGTCTGGAGGAACAATGWACTTCACCTTGGTCAGAGTGCTCCACCCTAGGTGGAGGGGATTCTGGCTAACTCAGGARTTCCTGCTCAAAGACTGGGAGAGGAACTTCACCTTGGGCAATGTCAAGTTCCTGCCAGGGGGCATGGCACCCCGATAAGGCTCTCTACAATAGTAAATATTTTAATTGCTTACTTTTTTTTTTTTTTTTTTTTTTTTTTTTTCGAGACAGGGTTTCCCTGTGTAGCCCTGGCTGTCCTGGAACTCACTTTGTAGACCAGGCTGGCCTTGAACTCAGAAATCTGCCTGCCTCTGYCTCCCAAGTGCTGGAATTAAAGGCATGCACCACCACTGCCCGGCGATTGCTTACCTTTGAAGTGGATCTCTTTTGATGTCTTAGATATAAATTTAAACCATGATTCATCTTCTGTTCCAAATTGTTTCCAAATCTTTGACCTCTGTTATATTGGAAGTCCATATTTTCCTTTCCAAGTAATTTTCCTTTCCAACTAACAACTTCACTTTCTCTTCCCCCTTTTTATTTCAATGAAAATATAACATATAATTGGAGGTAAAATAACAACTAATATAAAATTTTCTTCATGTCGAAGAGCAGTCAAACTTATTAAATCAACCACAATTGAATAATTGCAGAATTAAAGAAATAAAGGCAGAAAAATGTTATTTTTGGCTAAGTAGTGGTGGTGTTCACCTTTAAAACCAGAACTTGTGAGGCAGAAGCAGGTAGATCTCTTTGAGTTTGAGGCTAGGCTGATCTACAGAGCTAGTTCCAGGAGAGCCGAAGGTACATAGTGAAAAATCATGTCTTGAAAAACCAAACCAAACCATACCGAAACAAACTAAAACAAAACAAAAAACAAAAACAAAAACAAAAGTTACTTCTCTAGATAAAAWTGGATAGCAAAATATGTAATWATGGGAGATATGAACAATATTGGGATTACGGATGCTTTATGCTTTATGCTTACCTTATACAGAAAGCACTTTTGACATTATTTCCAGAACAATGTCCTATAAAGACCAAGTTCTTAAAGGATGCTCTATGCTATTATTCCTGTCAGATGAGAGATGCTGTTGGCTTATATAACATTCTCTCCAATCCATGTGCACACATCTGACCCCTCATCTTTCCTGACCCTAAGTCATCCCTACATTCCTCATCTTCAAGATCTATTATAGAAACTGGATTAGTTAGCCTTCATTGTTTCTTTTACCAAAATACCTGATTGATATAACTTAAGGGGGGAAGATTTATTTTGGCTTTTAGTTTGAGAGGGCACAACTCATCATAGAGGAGAGTACATGAGAGCTGTGGTCTCCATTCACTGAGGTGTTGCTTGTTGCATAGGGCCAATCAAGAAGTAGGTATGAAGACCTGTGGCATGGCTAGCTATAATAATACATGACGAATCCATTCCCTGTGGCCTTTCAGACAGATAGGTTTTACCTCTTAAAAACTCTATAACTGTATTACTATCTGGAAACCAAGTGTATAAACACAAAAACTTAAAGAAAGAAAAGATTTGACATTCAAACCATAATAATATTCTGCCCCTGTCCTTAGTATGTTCATATCCATCTCATCATAGTGTGCTCATTCAGTCAAACTTCAAAATCTCCGCATTCTTAGCAATTTCAACACTTCAAAATTCATCCATAAGGTCTCTTCTGAGGCCTTAATTGTGAACCCCTATCAAATCAAAACACAAATTCCATAATTCTAGTGTACAATGGCACAGAGTAAACATTCTTCKTTTGACAGGGAATCGTATGGTTTCCTTTCTGTTGTGGTGGCAAAACACGCCAAGAAAATCAAATTAAGGATGAGGGAGTTAATTTGAGATTATGGCTACAGAAAGATAGAGTTCATTATGGCAWTCRAGGCAAAGAACACTTGGGGRAAACATGGAAGCGGGAACAGGAAATTAGCTGATCACATTTTGGTCCACACATAGAAAACAGAGAGATAGARAGAAGGAAGGGGAGTAGACTACAAAGCCYGAAAGCCTATCTATGGGAAAGGATGCTGTTTTGCCTCCAGCAAAACTCCATCACCTAAAGCTTACATAACTTTTTTAAAACAGCATCAGGAGCTGGGGACTGAGTGCTTAAATACTACATGAAGCTATGAGGGGCATTTCTAAGAATCATAATAAAGATGGAACCAAAGCAAGAGTCAAGCCTTTCTGGACAGACATGACATCCTGTAGTTCCACAGCTAATATTCTCAGCTCCTGGTGGTATCATCTGGCTTCCCCTGTACTTAAACAGCTCTATCCTTCCAGTTCGGCAGACTGGAGCTGACACTACTTTCAATGGTAGACATATAGCATGGTTGGCATCTACTACATTCTNTTTGACAGGGAATCGTATGGTTTCCTTTCTGTTGTGGTGGCAAAACACGCCAAGAAAATCAAATTAAGGATGAGGGAGTTAATTTGAGATTATGGCTACAGAAAGATAGAGTTCATTATGGCAWTCRAGGCAAAGAACACTTGGGGRAAACATGGAAGCGGGAACAGGAAATTAGCTGATCACATTTTGGTCCACACATAGAAAACAGAGAGATAGARAGAAGGAAGGGGAGTAGACTACAAAGCCYGAAAGCCTATCTATGGGAAAGGATGCTGTTTTGCCTCCAGCAAAACTCCATCACCTAAAGCTTACATAACTTTTTTAAAACAGCATCAGGAGCTGGGGACTGAGTGCTTAAATACTACATGAAGCTATGAGGGGCATTTCTAAGAATCATAATAAAGATGGAACCAAAGCAAGAGTCAAGCCTTTCTGGACAGACATGACATCCTGTAGTTCCACAGCTAATATTCTCAGCTCCTGGTGGTATCATCTGGCTTCCCCTGTACTTAAACAGCTCTATCCTTCCAGTTCGGCAGACTGGAGCTGACACTACTTTCAATGGTAGACATATAGCATGGTTGGCATCTACTACATTCTRGAATCTCCACAGAAATGGGSTTCTTCATAGCCCACTAGCAATCATTCTAGAGCTCAATTTGGAAAATGCAAACCCCATAAATGTCAGCTAGTGAGAAATTTTGAACAGATTTGGCTCCCATAGTTTCATGTCTTTGAATGCTGGTCATGGAAAGTGGCACAATTAGGAGGTATGGCCTTATTGGAGGAAATATRACCTTGTTGKAGGAAGTGTGTCACTGTGTAAGTGGGTTTTGAGGTCTCCTATACTCAGGCTCTGCCCCATACAGAAGGTAGTCTTCTCATGACTGCCTACAGAAAACAGTATCCTGGTTGCTTTCAAATTAAGATATAGGACTCTGGTCTCTGCCAGCATCAAGTCTGCCTGAAAAATGTCATGCTTCCCACCATGATGATAAAGGACTGAACCTTTGAAACTGCAAGCCAGTCCCAATTAAATGTTTCCTTTTCTAAGAGTTGTCTTGGTCAGTCTCTTCACAGCAATAAAACCCTAACTAAGACAGCTAGTCTTTTCGACTTTTTCTCTGCAGCCTTCTTTGAAACTGAAAGAACTGCGCAATTCTTGCATTCTGAAGGCTTGAGGAACTAGTGTTATGTTCTACTGCACTCCCAAGATGTAGCATGGTCTCCTTGGCCTACAATTTTAACAGTCTTTGTGTGGCTTCATAGCTGAAGATAAAGAAATCAATTTGTTTGAGTAATTGTCCTAGCACAGAACACCCCAGAGGCTCTGTCTTTTCAGATACACACCTTAAAACAAATATTCTTCCAACAGATTTCCATTACTGTACTCCAGGGCTCTTGAAGAAGGACTTCTTGCCTCCAGAATACCTCTTCTCCTATGCTGAAAAGTCTAATGACACTCATATCTTTAACAATTATAACTGTCTTGTTTACATATATCCTTTCTATATCTTTATCTTGCACACATTCTACCATTTTGCTTCCGCTCTCTACCTGACTAAAAGCAGTGAGTAGTGAATATGCTTTTACCTAGATGCTATTGTGTCTAGAAATTTTCTCTGACACATACATTAATACATTGTTGTTACTTTTTTTTCTTTTTTCTTTTTATTTTTCAATGCTTGGGCACAACATAGCCAGAGTCTTTGACATGTAACTCAAATGGCCTCTTGGGCATTTTCAGATCTACTCTTCATACACTTCTGAAACCTGGCAGATTCCATCTTTCCTGTGTGTATCTCTGTAGAGGTACATTCTTGTTTTCCTCAATCCCACCAGAATAGTTAACTTACATATTTTCTTGTAGGGRTTCCTGAGCYCATATTGTATACATTCCTCCCACAATCTAGTTTCAAATGCCTATAAACCACATATCAGGTTGATTGCAACATAAGCCCCACTTATAATACCAATTTTTTATATTATTTGGCTTTCCTCATWTCATCAAGTGCCAGACAGAACAACTTAATGAAGAAAGGATTTATTTTGGTCTATGGATTGGGAGGGTAGAGCACATCATGGTAGGGAAGTTACAGTGGCTATCTCTCTGATGGAGATCAGGTGGAGACAGGAAATCTATCACCCTCTATATGCTTCCAATGGCATATTTCCAACAGCCAAGTCTTACCTYTTGAAGGATCCACAACCTCCCCAAACCACACAACTGGCTGGAGACACATGAGTTTTAGGGGTCATTTTCCATTCAAATCATGAGAGGATTCTTAGAAGATCCACTGGGGATCAGCCTTTTTCCACTGCTAAAGTATCATGTCACCATAATAAGAAATAGATCAATCTATATGGATATAGCTCTTAACCCCRTCTATTAGCTCTATCTGGCTGTTTTAGAGTTTGCAGACATCCATAGTACTTTCAGTTCTCTTCTATATTTTTCTCAATTCTCTTATCCAACTATACTGGATATTTACAAGCTTAGAAGCTCACTGATTTTTGGTTCAACTAGTAGGCATATATGTTCAATATCTAATATGTGTATCACCAGAGAAAATGATAGAAAATGCCTTATTTCAAATTTTCTGTTAACAACTTCTCTATTTCAAGTCTTGTATCAATTAATTCCTCAAGTTTGCTATCTTGAATTTACCTTGTGATTTGTCATCTATAAGTAAAAAGAAATTCAGATTCTAAGTGCAGTGTGAGACAGAAAGAAGTTTAGTTACCCAAAATGTAGCAAGTGTCAGGGTTTCTCATATGAGGCACAATCAGAACCTGCTCGATTTTACTAACTGAATAATTGCTGAATTATTTGACTTGAATTCAAGAAGARCTTGAAGACTACAAAGTAGTGGCTCCCCATCTAAGTCATTTAGCTTCAAGCAAATTGGTGATGTCTTGACACTTATGTCATTTGTCGTAACTGCATGACTTGTATTGAATAGGGAACCGGGATGCTGTGAAATGTCTTGCAAAACACAGAATAAACTCCAGTCAGTAAAGACATGCCCAAATYCAAATGTCAATGGTGCTACAGTTATAAAACCCTTATGTAGCCAAAAAGTTAAAGTAATGATGAGTAAGGAAGTAACTTAGGGTGGAGCACTATCATAGCATGAAAAAGGCTCCATGTTCAATCTGAAATACTTCTCAAGTAGAACAAACTGCAACAGACTATATGTATATGTGTATGTGTATGTGTATGTATATATGTATATGATAAAGAGCCAGTTGAATCATCAAATATAAAGTCTCTTCTAAAGAGAAAGTGAGCTCAAATTTCTGAAGTGGTCAGTTAGGCTAAAAAAATATTCTATTTAACAGTGTTTCAGCAAATATGCAGAGTATATTGAACTTTTTCTTAAATGTTTTAACCRTGTCCCTGCCTAAAGGCAGTACTAAAATATAAGAATGATTCAGGGTTGCTACAGTATTCTTAGCATTCTGAGAGCAAGAGATAACAGTTAACCAAATAAAGAAAACTGTAAATACATGTTACTGCTCTGGATTTATTCTTGATTGTCTTCTGTTACTGTTGCTTCTGACATTATCATCTTCATACATCAGTATAATGGTTCCAGTGTCCTCACTGCCGGTGATAATATTGGGGTATTTCCAATGAAATAACCTAATGATTGACATAAAATTAAATCTTCTCAAGATCTGTATCTGTGTTACCTTGATGGAAATAGCGGCAATTGTCTTACCCTTTGGAGTGTATTWATGCTCAACTTTCTGGAGTTGATTTGCRYTTTTAATCATGAGGGCAAAAAATCGTCCCTTCAATTGACACAACTATTCTTAGCACATACAGRCAAGAATGTGGTTTCATCATAGTGTGAGTGCCTGCAGGCCCCTTTCTATTTTTGAAAATCTAAGAGTTCATTCTAAGGGCTGTGTATTCCCTCCATGTCCTTGCATACTTTGATTGAAAGCAATTAAAACACTTTTAAGTAAAAAGTTCAGGTAATGAATGTATGGTGAAAATAAAGACATTTTCATGATTATAAAGTATAATATTGTAAGTTATAGAACTTTATTGCATCAAACAGTATATGGAATTTTTAGGTTATTTGGAGCAATCCTTATTGGGTATTTTGAGAGACTGTCTTACCCTCATATCAGCAGCTTCTGCTTCTATCAACTAGCTCTATTTCTGGGACCTATGCCTCTTTCTGTCTTGTAGTACTTTTACATATGTGCACATCTCTGTTTTCCTTTTAGATAACAAATCTTAATGAAGAAATGTGCACCCTTTTGAAACTTCTATCTCCTGGCCAAATACCTATAAGTTAGAAGTGCATATATAAAATGTGAGTCTTCTAAATGTGTAATAAAGTGAAACTGAGTCAATGCTCCAATAGAAAAATACGAAATAAAATTCAGAGTGTTGTAAGATTCTGTATTAATGAGCTACATGACCTTAGGCAATTGTATAATATCTTCAGTCTAATAATCTATGTGTGAATTTTTTTCACAACACGTCTTTCCAGATTTAAAATGAGCAATGATTTCTGTCCTAGTTTCTCTCAGAGGTGAGTAGAAATGAAGAGTCAGTGGTGAATCAAAACTACCTGCTGCTGGCAGCTTTAATCAGATAGGATTAACATCARGATCATCTGGCAGCTTGTAGCCTAAGTAAAAGACCTAACAGGTGAAAGCCTCCAGCCTTGGAACCTGCTTGCAGTTACAGTTTAACAGGTCATTTTAGAATTTTCTTCTGTGTGTTCAACCTAGTCTATGGCTGGGCCTCACTACTGAGAAAATACACAGGTAGCAAGAGAAGTCCAGACTCTTCATTCAGAAGAATTGGATGAAGCTTTAAAAAAAAAAAAAAAAAGATGGTATGTAGAGTTCCTGATCAATCAAAATGATTTGTCTGAGAAAAAAGATCCCATCTTTGCTATTTATAAAAAACCTTTTGAGATATATGTAAAGGAGTCACAGGGTACAAGAATCATCAGCTCTGCACAGTGGCTTTCATGAGGAGATCCCTGGATCAGAACTACTACTAAACCTAAGAACCGATAAAAACATAAGCACATGGTTTTTTGTTTTATTGTTTCTATGCATTTGAGTCAGAAACTCTGGCAGTACAGCCCAGCAACCCATATTTTAACATGGCCTCCAGGAGCTACTTTTATGTGCTATGATTTAAGAGCCATTAGCATTGTGCAATCAAAAACCTATTTCTTCATTGAGTTTATCATGTAAGTTTCATTTTACTAGGTGGCCATGTCAAAAGGTTGTTATGGATAAATAGAACTGTATGTTTTCATTATAGAAAGAACTCAGGACCAGCTTCTTAGATACCATCAAGCAACCAAACAGTCTCTATAGCTTTTATATATGTTATAGGCCATTACAG
>BDUI01004867.1:54382-64538 GCA_002335545.1 Apodemus speciosus
ATCTCAGCCATTAGGACTGGTGTGAGGTGGAATCTCAGGGTCATTTTTGATTTGTATTTCCCTGATAACTAACATTTCTTTCTGTGTTTCTTGGCCATTCAAATTTCCTCAGTTGAGAATAAGAGATATTAAGGAATAGCGATTGTTGCTTCTTGTTATTTTCGTTGTTAAAGGTGGAATTTTATTTTTGTGGCTATCTTCTTCTGGGATCGTTGAAAGAAGATTACTTTCTTGCTTTTACTCCAGTGTAGTTTCCCCCCCTTGTGTTGGAGTTTTCCATTTATTGTCCTTTGTAGGGCTGGGTTTGTGGAAAGATATAGTGTAAATTTGGTATTGTCATGGAATATCTTGTTTTCTCCATCTATGGTAATTGATAGTTTTGCTGGGTATAGTAGCCTGAGCTGGCATTTTTTGTTCTCTTAGGGTCTGTATGACATCTGTCCAGGATCTTCTAGCTTTCATAGTCTCTGTTGAGAAGTCTGGTATAAGTCTGATAGGTCTGCCTTTATATATTACCTGACTTTTTCCCTTACTGCTTTTAATATTCTTTCTTTGTTTTGTGCATTTGGTGTTTTGACTGTTATGTGATGGGAAGAATTTCTTTTCTGGTCCAATCTATTTGGAGTTCTGTAAGGCCTCTTGTATAGTTGTGGGCATCACTTTCTTCAGGTTAGGGAAGTTTTCTATAATTTTGATGGCCCTTTAAGTTGGAAATCTTCACTCTCTTCTATACTTATTATCCTTAGGTTTGGTCTTCTCATTGTGTCCTGGATTTCTTGGATATTTTGAGTTAGGAGCTCTTTGCATTTTGCATTTTCTTTGACTGTTGTGTCAATGTTTTCTATGTTTTTTTCTATACCTGAGAGTCTCTCCTCTAAATCTTGTATTCTGCTGTTGATGCTTACATGTATGACTCCTGATCTCTTTCCTGGGTTTTCTATCTCCAGGGTTGTCTCCCTTTGTGATTTCTTAATTTTTTCTATTTCTATTTTTAGATCCTGGATAGTTTTGTTCAATTCCTTCCATTTAGCTGTGTTTTCCTGTAATTCTTTAAGAGATTTTTGTGTTTCTTCCTTAAGAGTTTCTACTTGTTTATGTGTTCTCCTGTATTTCTTTAAGGGAGTTACTTATGTCCTTCTTAAAGTCCTCTATCATCATCATCATGAGACGTAATTTTAAATCAGAGTCTTGTTTTTCTGGTGTGTTGGGGTATCCAGGACTTGCTGTGGTGGGGACTGGGTTCTGATGATGCCAAGTAGCCATGGTTTTTGTTGCTTATGTTCTTGCCCTTGCCTCTCACCATCGGGTTACCTGTGGTGTTGGCTGGTCTTGCTGTCTCTGACTGTGGCTTGTCTCTCCTGTAAGCCTGTGTGTCAGCACTCCTTGGAGACAAGTTCTCTCTGGAAGGAATTTGGGTATCGAGAACTGTGGCACAGGGTCAGCTCTGGGGCGCAGACAGAAAAGGGAAGGATCCTGTCCCCAGCTGTTCCTTAGTTCCAGTGTTCTGATGGCTCTGGGCAAGTCGCTCTTAGGCCTGGAATTTGAGTAGAAGTGTTGGTCTTAGCTGTGCTCAAAGGTGTGTCAGCACTCTTGGGAGACCAACTCTCTCCTGGTGAAATTTGGGCATGGAGAACTATGGCACAGGGCCAGCTCCAGGCACAGATGAAAACCAGAAGGATCTTGGTCCCACATTTTATTTCCTGCTCCAGAGGCACAGCCTCTTGAAGACCAAAGATCAAGGCTACTGTGAATGGCAAATGTCTGTGAGATGAACAGCCACTTGAGTCTCCTCTTTCCTATACCCTTTGGAGCTAAAACAATTCCCCTTTCGTCCTCTTTGCCTCAGCCCCCTAGGCTTTAGGGAAGCAACCACAGATGTCTCCACTGTCATATCACCCACACATAGTTTCCTGCTACAGTCTCCTTCTCCCCCCCCCCCATCTATCAATGGATAGAATGGATAACTGTTCTATCCATTTCCTGTTCTCTTCTTTAGCCTTGTGGATGCTTCTATAACCATCTTACGTATCAAATCTTTTGTTTGTTTGTYTAAAATACTTAGCAGAAGGCTGGAAAGATTGCAGTTTGGATTGGTTGCGTTTCCTGGAGTCCCTGAAGGAGCAGGGGACAGCAATCTGCCCCCAGGGCGGGCAACCTGCTCAGCAGGTGCCTCTTAGGGCCTTTGAAAACGATCATCAGAGGAGGAAGGAAACATTCCGAGTGTCCACACTTTAAATGAAACGCAGGGGGGTCCAGGCCTGCRGCTGCTGGGGAGACACAAGGATGTACCCATTTTCAGTGGCACCTGCTCTCTGGCTACCAACCTCTCAGGGCTGACCTTGCGGCAGGCGCAGACCAAAGCCAGACCTGCAAATCTGTGCTGGGAGCTCCGGACACCACCAGCATGCTCCTTTGCTTTGTTACTGATCCACTTTACAGGGAACGTGGGAACAGGGCTCCTGGGCAGACCTCTCCCTTCCTAATCCTGAGTCATCTCATTAAGACACAGAAGTTTCAAGCCACTTAAAGTGAATCTCCCTCAACATAGCCAGAACTGTCAGGAGAGCAAGATTCCCTGGAAACCCTAAACACCAATTAGGCAAAATCCTAAATTACAGAGTTCTCATTCCACAGAGAAACACAGAGTATAATTTCACCTCCTCCAGAAACCTACAACACGGTTTCTGTCCGCCATCTGCAAAGTGCATTCTTCCACCTGGTAGGCATGCCCTGAGAGCCTTTCTGGACACATCAGAATGGGACAGACTGTCAATTAAGCGCTGTGCCTGATATCCAGTAAGGAGCGTGTGTGTGTGTGTGGGGGGGGGGTGGCGATTAGAGAAGAGAAGGTGGAGCAGAGAGCCAGGAAGAAAGAAGGCAGAGAACACATGTGTGTATGTGAGAGAGAACATCTCTTTCATTTGCTGCGATCAGCACCAAGGGTTCTTCACATGCCCTGTAGGAAGCACTATAGCAAATGCAGTAGAAGATGGAACCTCTCTGTGCTTCACTATTTGCAATCCAGACAAGACAAGGAGTGAATTCCACACCGCAGGAAACTTCCAGCTGTGGAAATTCTGGAGGAGGGAGAGTGGTGAGAACTGAAGGGCTTCCTGGTGGATTTGCCCTGAGCTGGACCACAGAGAGAGAACTGTCAGGAAAGAAAGCAGCAAAGTCCAGGCCGGCCCCCATGCCAGGAAGCTCTCCTGGTCTCTGGAATAGCCCCTGCTTTCCAAACTTCCTTAGGTTCCTTGGAAATCTCTTCAAAGAACCCGGACTCCCTGGAGTTCCACAGGGTCCTTGACCACCCACTCAGGACACAATCGCTAGGACACAGCGAGACCTCAGGTGCTGAAAGGATGGATGTGCCCGAGGATGAGACTTACTAGGCTGTAAGCGGGAGACGTTCTTCACAGCCTTTAGTGCTCTGCCATGCCGGGTCCTTCAGAACTGCACAGTGGAAGGAGGAAGCTCGTGAGGTCTCAGTCCTAGACAAAAGCTACAGAGAACTAAGGAATGCTGGGAGTGGAGAAGGGCCCATCCTCAGCACAGCCATTCATTATCCAATACAGTGTGGTCAGCCCTAAAAACATATATGCAGCTAACACCATACAGGCTGAGAATGTTGTATACCTATATTAAGGACACACGCACTCGCGCGCGCACACACACACCAATAATTAAAGAAAAGGGAGTCATGAATTTGGAGTCAGAAGTAGGAAAGGGAAGGGGAGAAATAATATCATTATATTAGAATAAAAATACTTTAAAAAGAGAAGTGTCCAGTGGGAACACAGTAGAGACAGGTTTGAAGGATTGTTGGCTGCGAGTCTGCCCTAACCTGTCTTTCAGYGGCCCACTGGGAGTCCCTGTCTTTATTGGGTTGTCGGATCCTGGCCTTTCTTACCCTCCTTGCCTGGGAAGCTCTGACAGCAGAAGCCATGGGCTCTCCAGCAGGCCAGATCTGGGTCTTCCTCTTCTTTCAGAGTGTCCATCCTGAGTGAAGCCCATCTCAGGCAGAGGCTTCTCAGAATGTTCCTCTTTTTCCAGGTGTACACTTGATAGAGACCAGTGTCTGGCACTGACCGCTGTCATATTTCAAGGTTTCTAGATCATAGGGACTTTCCAAGTCTGGCCCAAGTTGGCTTTTATTGCCTCATTACCTGGAAGGGGGTTTCTTGAAGTAAATATGGGCTGGGCCAAGGAAACAGGAGCCCTAGGACTTAAAGAGGGTGAGGTGCAGGGGGAGAAGAGGAGAAGGATATTGGGTATCAGTAAGAACAGATTACGTACCCTGCAGAGCCTGCAAGGGAATGGGGGTAGGGACGTGAGTCAACGCCGAGGGGCCACGAGAAGACAGAACATTAGGATTTTAACCCTTGGCACAGGAAACTCTTCAATGAATTCTTACTCAAACCAGGGGCTTGGATTTGTGTTTGGAAAAATTATCCCTAACTTCAGTATATTTTAGTTATAGGGGGCTTCCTATATTAATGAATCATTTTGTATAGTTCCTCTCTCATGTGTACCCACCCACCACTACTCATATCCAACTTGTTATCCAGACACCTGGACATTCAGATTTATAGTTCTGAGGGGGATGATGAGGTGTGCAGTGGGAGAGGGCTTGGGTGCAGAGGAAAACCCTGAACTCAGAGGCTATAGAGGCCCTAAGATCTGAGGTAGTCAGTCTATCATTATTCCTCAGATAAAATATATTTTCTTATAAGTCATTTGAATGTCTAAAATCTCTGTTTCACAGCACATCAGAAGCATGTTTCTCTAAGCTTGTTCCAACAGGAGATGGTGTCTATAAATCATGGGATTAAGTTATTACAGGAGAAATGAAGAGCATCTGTGTGAACCTAAGGTCCCGACGCTGGTGATTCGCTACAGCGCTTAGTGCTATCTCGGTTTATGTGGAATCACAGAGCCGAGAGGCTGTCCACAAACTGTAACCACAGCCTGCGACCACCAGGACACCAGCTCTGGGATCTCACTCCAAACCTGCTGTTCTCATACCAATCACCCATGGACAAGACACATCAAATTCACAGTAAAGGCACGATAAGGGAACGAGAGATTCAAAACAAACAGTAAACATTCTCTATCCTCTTAGCCCTTGTCTGCCAAAACATGACCAAAACGGGACAAGCTTTGCCACTGCCCATATAATCACTGCCAGGGTTTTGCCTCTCCATTTATAAGAGAAGATGTACCACGATAGCCACGATAGCTGTGGATTTCCCAGTGGCACTTAATTTTTTTAATGTTTAAAATATGCATTTTGTGTGCATGTGTATTCCCATGTATGTTGAAGGGTTATGGTACACATGTGGAAGTCCCAAGACAACTTAAAGGAACTGGTCCTCTCCTTTGTCTGTGTGGGGCCTTGGGTCAAACTTGGCTCTTCAGGCTTTAGCATGGAGCAACCTAACCACAGAGCCATCTGCCAGCTTGCAGTGCACTTCTTTCTAGCTTGACTCTAGACTGTTTCTAAGCCTGCTCAACTCTTGGGATGATACGGATTCCCACTAATTTGTAACTAACACATTTGCAGTCATTTAGGTTTTGGTACTTGGCTGTGAATTACTCGAAGACTAAGCAATTATGGGAAGTGAATTAAGCCAGAGGTGTTAGTGTTGCCAGTTTCCAGAATATTCTAAGCAGTTGGTGTTAGGTAGATGAATAAGTGATGTTAAGGGCAACAGAAGGCACTATCCGAGCCACCTTAGACCTAATTTTTGTGTCATGTGGGACACACATGAGTCAGCCTTCTTCTATGATTAGTAGTTATAAAATGATCTCATTTAATTTACTAAATGCCAACCTTAAATCATACTGTAATACTGAACACGGTCCTGGAATCATAGCAATGATTCCAGGCACTGGTCAAACCCTGTGCTTCCTGAGAACCTTTAGAAAGAGGTGTTCGCTGATTGCATTAGCCATGATTTATTAAGACTAAATCTACAGACTTAGAACCTGCTAATTAGAGGTTGTTTGACCTACAGAAGACCTTCTTCAATGTACAGGAAAGGAGTGTCTGTCAATTTCTTTTTTTTTTAATTTCTTTTTTTAATTGTATATTTTCTTTATTTACATTTCAAATGCTTTCCCCTTTCCAGGTCTCCCCTTCAGAAGCCCCCCACCCTCTCCCCTCCCCCTAGCTCTATGAGGGTGCTCCCCAACCTACCCACTCCTGTCTTCCCACCCTGCCATTCCCCTACACTGGGGCATCGAACACCCTCAGGCCCAAGGGCCTCTCCTCCCACTGATGTCCAACAGTGCCTATCAATTCCAGACTCTCATGCATGTTAAGATAAAACTCAGCTTGCTCAAGTGCTTTTTAAAGGAATTTTTAAAACATTTATTTTATGTGTATGAGTGTTTTGCCTGCATGTATGTCTGTGCATCATGTGTATGCCTGGTGCCCAAAGAGGCCAGAAGAAGGCACGAAACAGTTGTGAGCTCTCACATGGGTGCTGGGAGTCAAACCTAGATCATTTGGAAGAACACTGATGCTCTTAATCACTGAGCCATCTCTCCAGCCCCAAAGAGGAGTATTTTGTGTGCATGTACATCTGCACATCAGAAGAGGGCCTCAGACAGTTGTGATCCCCCATATAGGTGCTGAGAATGGAGTTCGGGACCTCTGGAAGAGCAGCCAGAGCTCCTACACACTGAACCATCATCCAGCATTGACGTGCTTTTCAAGGTAATGCAGTCACTTCTCAACGGAAGCAAGTTATTGGGTATGGCTCATAAGGTATTTACAGAACATGCAAGAGGCACAACCACAGAAATGTATCAGGATGGAGAACCAATGTGCGACAGAAAAGGAGAAGGAAGCTCAAACTCCTGTGTTAAAATCATGCAACAACAACAACAACAACAAAAATGCTTGAAGAGAGAAAGAAGCACCTTAACCAACTAACTGCTGGGAAGAGGCTGCCCGCCCAGCAGCACGTGTCCATTAGCAGCTGTTGGATACCACCAGACTTGAATGTAGACTTTTGTTTCTGTGCTGGGATCATCTCAGCCACTCATCCCGACCTGCACACTGGTTTCATACGGGATCCTCCGTAGTGAACGAGCTCAGCTCAAGACTTTGTCCTTGTCTTTTAGTCTTCATCATGTTCTGGGCACTTCAAGAACTGGGGTCTCCTGACTCTTTGATTTGCAGTTTCCCACTTCTTGGCTTCATAGCTCTAAGGAGTTAAAAGAATATGGGCAGATGGAACCACAATGGCTCTGATCAAAGCAGAACACTTTGAAAAGTCCCTTTGTTTATACAGCAGTGGATCTAGTTGGGAACATAAAGCATGAAATAGAGTCTGATTGGGATTTACTTGAGCGGAGATATAAGACATTACAAGATGATCAGCACACACCAGACACACATCTGCAGTATTCCACACTCAGTGACTCACTGGGCACAAGTCATTATTTGTCTTAAGGTATTGCTTACTGTTAATAAGCTTAATTAATAATATTACTATTAAAAAGTTTAACTGATAAGTAATGTTATTTATTACTTGTATCTTTATTAGATTCAGAACTATTTTTCTTTCCTTTAAAGTAAATCTAATCACTAGAGCAATAGTCCCACCACCGAACACATTTTGAAGGACCTGTATTCCAGCGATTCACAGGTAACCACCTATATAATATATACAATAGCTGTACTCAAAGCCAGTGGCTCAGTGTCAGCTTGTGGAGACATTCGTCTTTGGCCTTGGTCAGTTTAAATTGTTTGACATCAGTGACTTGGAATAAGGCCTAGAATCTATATGGATCAATAAATAATAGAAAGGCAGAGTCGAATCAGAATAAGCAAAACGATGACATCATCCTTCCTCCTTTATTTGAGTCATGCACTACCATGCATTCATTCATGCTGCTTTGCAACGTTTCAGGCTTTGTGTTGTCATTTTAAGACAGAGTTTCACGTATCCAAGACTGGCCTTGGACTTGCTATATAGCTACAAACRACCTTGAGTTTCTGATTCCCAGCCTCCACCTGACTCCTCCTGAGTCCTGGAATTAGAGATTTGCTCTATCATCCCCAGTTCCTGTGCTATGGATCAAATCCAGGGCCTCACCTATGCTAGGGAAGTGATCTGCCAGCTGAGCTATACTCCCAACCCACGTTTATGTCTTTAAAAATTAATTTTGAAGGAATATACAGGGAAAACAGATTTGGCAATGGATTGAGAATCATAATCCAAGCCATGGTAGCAATGCTCATTACAGTCATAGTAACAGAAGAGCGAGGCCACGCCTGGAGCATACATTTAGCCCGAGATACTACATGTTAGGAGAGACATTTAAGATAAATTATGTATGTAAAGGATTGAAAGAATAAGCAAACTAGGAAAAAGCTAGAATTCCAGGAGAATGTATTGATTTATTTAAAACAACTAACAGATTATTTCCCCGTGTACACTGTATAAGATTATTTCCCCGTGTACTCTGTATAAGACTTCTGACCTTAAAGTCTTGTTGTTAGTCCCAAACCTAATAGTGAAACTTCCATTCAGCATAGTTTCCTTTCCTTCTCTCTCTCTTTTTCTCTCAAGACAGCTTCACTGTGTAGCCCTAACTGTCCTGTAACTCCTTCTGTAGACCAGAACACAAAGGGTGTGTACCCCCACTGCCTGTCTGAGAGTCTCTTTTCTTTCTCTTTCTCTTTTTGATGTGATGCGATCACAGACTATGGTGTCCTCACGTGTGCATGGTACTATGGGAAATGTTCAAAGCGATGCCGGATTCCCAAATAGCAGGGTCGAAGGAGGAATAGCATCAAAAGATACAGAGCTTTCCTCTTTGGGTTGCTGAAGTCCTTCATGACTGTGCATCCGGAACCCTTGGGGTGACTCGAGGGGTCACAGCTGACCTCGAGCTCCCCTCTATGTGACTTTTGCCCTAAGTTCTGACTCCAGCTGAGATCTCATTAGGTACTTTCTCACTGCTGTGACAAAGCGCTGGCAAACGTAGGTAGAAAGAGAGAGTCTGCTTTGGCTCATGGCTTCACGGTCATGGTAGGGAGACCGGGTCGACAGAAACTTGAACCTTGGTCACATTGTATTCACAGCCATGAAGCACAGACATGAACAATGTCCTTACACTACTTTTGCATTTTTTCTCAGACTAGGACAGCATCCCATGGGTAAGTCTTTGTACCTCAATTAGCCCAACCCAGACAGTCTTTCATAGGTGTGCCTGGGGGCTTGTCTCTAAGATGATTCTAGGTCATATCAAATTGACCATCAGTATCAGCCCTTACAGTGAGGAAGCACCAGGAACTATAGCCACAGAGGCTCTAGTAGCCTGGGCCTGGTCTCTCCTTAAGCCTAGATCTTCAAGGCCACATCCTAAGTGTTCCATGAATCCCTCTGTGATCACACTGTGCAGGCTCTGCTCTTGACTACCAACAAACCAAAGACTGCTCAGTTCCAACCTAGTACTCTTTACGCACTAACACCACCACAAACCAGTTCTGGTGTATTAAGTGATAATTCTGATCATAACTTTATGGTAGATTTGCTTTCCACAGAGCACTGACCTCCACACCATTAGGGAAGTAAGACAAAGATTCAGGTCAACCTCAGAGTCAGTTATCTTAGTGAATCAAGTTTGCGAAAGAACTGAGAGCTGAACCCAGGGAGAAAAGAACAACAAATGCTGCAAAGGTGTAGGAAGAAGATGGCCCTCTTCATTGCCTGTTGAAATGTAATCAAGTCGGTCACCTTGGAACTCAATATAGCAGTTTCTCAAAAAGCTGACAGTAGATGTTCCATACAACTCAGCTAGATCACCTCTGAGTATTTGCCAAGAAGACTCCAAGTTGACATATCGAAAAGATATTTGTACATTGTAGCTTTGCCCAAAACAACTAAGTTATAGCACAATCCAACATGTCCAACAGCAGAAGAGTGGACAAGGGAAATGTGTGTGTACAGGACAGGGTGTTTTTTCAGCCATAAATAAGAGTCAAATCATGTTTGCAAGACAATGAATGCAACTAGAGCTAATTACATTAAGTGAATTAGGCCAATCACAGAAAAACAAAGGTTTTCTCTCATTTGTGGTTCCTAAATTTGTAGTATGGGTCTCTCTCTCTCTCTCTCTCTCTCTCTCTCTCTCTCTCTCT
>BDUI01004868.1:46141-79479 GCA_002335545.1 Apodemus speciosus
CAGTTTTTATCACTATTGATCTATAGTAGAGCTTGAGGTCAGGAATAATGATTCCCCCAGAAGTTCTTCTGTTGTTGAGAATAGTTTTAGCTATCCTGGGTTTTTTGTTATTCCAAATGAATTTGAGAATTGCTCTTTCTAGATCTATAAAGAATTGATTTGGGATTTTGATGGGAATTGCATTAATCTGTATATTGTTTTCAGCAAGATGGCMATTTTTACTATATTAATCCTGCCAATCCATAAGAATGGGAGATCTTTCCATCTTCTGAGATCTTCTTTGAGTTCTTTCTTCAGAGGCTTGAAGTTCTTGTCATACAGATCTTTCACTTGCTTGGTTAGAGTCACACCAAGGGATGTAATATTATTTGTGACTATTGTGAAGGGTATCATTTCCCTAATTTCTTTCTCAGCTTGTCTATCCTTTGAGTAAAGGAAGGCTACTGATTTGTTTGAGTTAATTTTATACCCAGTCACTTTGCTGAAGTTGTTTATCGGTTTTAGGAGTTCTCTGGTGGAATTTTTGGGGTCACTTAAGGATAGTATCATATCATCTGCAAATAGTGATATTTTGACTTCTTCCTTTCCAATTTTTGTATACCTTTGACCTCCTTTTGTTGTCTAATTGCTCTAACWAGATATCCAATGTATACAAAGAACTTAAGAAGCTAGACTCCAGAGAATCAAATAACCCTATTTTAAAAAATGGGGTACAGAGCKAAAYAGAGAATTCTCAACTGAGGAAACTCAAAGGCTGTGAAGCACCTAGAGAAATGTTCAACATCCTTAGTTATCAGGGAAATACAAATCAAAACARCTCTGAGATTCTACCTCACACCAGTCAGAATGGCTAAGATGAAAAACTCAGTTGACARCAGATCCTGGCGAGGATGTGGAGAAAGAGGAACACTCCTCCATTGCTGATGGGATTGCAAGTTGRTACAACCACTCTGGAAATCAGTTTGGCAGTTCCTCAGAAAATTAGACAYAGTACTACCTGAGGACCCARTTATACCACTCCTGGGCATATATCCAGAAGATGYTCCAACATATAATAAGGACACATGTTCCACTATGTTTATAGCAGCCTTATTTATAATAGTCAGAAGCTGGAAAGAACCCAGATGTCCTTCAACAGAGGAATGGATACAGAAATGTGGTACATTTACACAGTGGAGTACTATTCAGCTATTAAGAACATTGAATTCATGAAATTCTTAGGCAAATGGATGGAACTAGAAAGTGCCATCCTGAGTGAGATAACCCAATCACAAGGGAACACACATGGTATGCACTCACTGATAAGTGGATATTAGCCCAAAAGCTCAGAATAAACAAGATACAACTCACAGACAATAAGAAACTCAAGAAGAAGGAAGACCGAAGTGTGAGTTCTTTGTTTGTTTCTGAGAAAGGGAACAAAATACTCACAAGAGCAATTATGGAGACAAAATGTGGGGCAGAGACTGTCCTACCTGGGGATTCATTCTATAAACAGCCACCAAACCTAGACACTATTGTGGATGCCAAGAAGTGCTTGCCAAAAGGAGCTGGTTATGGTTGTCTCCTGAGGGGCTCTGCCAGAGCCTTACAGATGCAGAGGCAGATGCTAGCAGCCAACCATTGGACTGAGAGCAAGAGTGGGGTCCCTAATGGGGGAGTTTGAGGGAGGACTGAAGGAGCTGAAGGGGTTTGCAGCCTCATGGGAAGAATGATGATGTTGGCCAACCAGACCCCCCCAGGGCTCCCACTGACTAAGACATCAACCCAGGCGTATGCATGTTTTCATCCGCATTTGTGGCAGAGGAATGCCTTGTCAGACACCTGTAGAAGGARAGGTCTTTGGTCCTATGAAGGCTTGATAGATGCCCCATTGTGGGGAAATCRAGGTGGGRGGTAGGTGGGAGTGGGTTGGGTGGAGGGGCATCCTCATAGAGGCAGGGGGAGAGAGGATGGACTGGGGGTTTTCTGGGAGGGGAGAAACTGGAAAAGGGAATAATATTTGAAATGTAAATGAAGAATATATTCAATAAAAATTATTCAAAAAAWTTTTAAAAAATCAAAAAAAWTTAAGAAAAAATACACCACAAACCAAGGCTACTTATAGAAGAGAGGGTTTATTTTGGCTTGTGAGTCCAGAGGAGTAAGGGCCTATGATGGTAGGGTAGAGACGTGGCAACAAGCATTAAACATGACAGACGGAACAGGAAGCTAACAGCGTACATCCTGAATGCCAAGCGGGAAGCAGAGAAAACAAGAAATAGCAAAGCATTTTACTCTTAAAGCTCATTCGCAGTGTCACTCCTTCAGCAAGGCTCCCCTGGCTAAACCTCCCAAACAGCGCCACCAACAGAGAGCTAAGTATTCAAATGTCTGAGCCTAAGAGGGGCATTTTTTTTCTTTTCTTTTATTGGATATTTTCTTAATTTACATTTCAAATAGTATTCCCTTTCCCTGTTTCCCCTCCGGAAATCCCCTACCCATTCCCCCTCTCCCTGATTCTATTAGGGTGTTCCTCCATCCACCCACCCACTCCCACCTCCAAACTCTGGCATTCCCCTACACTGGGGCATCAAGTCTTCACAGGACAAAGGGCCTCTCTTCCAATTGATGCCCTACAAGACCATCCTTTGTTACATATGTGGCTGTGGCCGTGGGTCCATCCATGTGTACTCTTTGGTTGGTAGCTTAGTCCCTGGGAGCTCTGGGGTGTCTTGTTGATTGATATTGTTGTTCCTCCTATGGGGTCCTTTCTTTAACTCCTCCATTGGGGATCCCATGCTCAGTCCAATGGTTGGCTGAGAGCATCTGCCTCTGTATATGTTAGGCTTTGGCAGAGCCTCTCAGGAGACAGCTCCTAGCCTCCAACCAAAAATATGGGGGTGGGGGAGGCATTTCTTATTCAAGCCACTATACCTTGGAGCTCATTCAAGGTGCTTGAAGTTTAACCTTCTGCCTCCTCTGAGGGCCTACTGCAGGGGCACCTGAGGAGTGTGTACACAAACTGAGCTCTTGTCCCTCACTGGTGAACTGAGTGCCACCTCTTGGTTTGCTGAGGAGATTCACCTATAGGAGAGTCTTGTGTTATAGTGAGGGTTGGGAGCTGTTGCTCAAATAGACTGGCATAAAAATTATGATGCAGGAAAAGAAGGAGAAGATGCATGTGCAGGTTAATATTCCTGTTTGAAAAATCTAAACTCTGGAATGGTCTCAAGTCTGAAACTCTGAGAACCAAAGGGTTTTAGACATCAGAGTATTTTGGTTTTAGATTTTTTTTTGACTACAGATTGTCATCTGATAACATCTAAGCAAATAGTCCAAGGTCTGGAAAACTTGGAAGTCTGAAACTTTACGGATCCCAAGGACATCTGATAAGGGACATTCCATCCGTCTGGARTAGAGTTCATTTCTGTGTGACACTCAGCAGCACCTGGCCCATGCCCACCCTTTTCTAGGTCAGAATAGCAGAGCAGTCCTGATGTTATGGTGTCCATGGCTGGGTACGCTGTCCCAGTTGTAACTTGTGACAGTTGTGTACTTGTGTACAGAAGACGCCATCACCACTGTTGTCAGATGGCGATGAGTAGGAACTCAACTTCTTCGTTGGAAGGTTTACTCTTGACATTAGAAAGAACAAGAAGAAAGCTATATTTTTCTTGTCCCTGCCACAAAATACTTTTTAAATGGAGCTTAAGGATGGCTTTATTTGGGCTCCCTATAAGGGGGTAGTCTATCATGGTGGGGAAGTCACAGCGGCAGAAATAGCAGATGGCAGGTAATACCATGTCTGTAGTAAGGAGGGAGGAAAAGGAGAGATGGCTCAGCGGTTAAGAGCACTGACTGTTCTTCCAAAGGTCCCAAGTTCAATTCCCAACAACCCCATGGTGGCTCGAAACCATCTATAATAAGATCTGATGCCCTCTTCTGGTGTGTCTGAAGACAGCTACAATGTACTCATATAAATGAAGTAAAAGAAAAAGAAAAAGGAGAATTCTATGATTCTCAGCTTGCTTTTGCCCAAGCCCTTCAGCTATAGGATAATATTTAGGGCGGGTCTTTCCATCTCAATTAACCCAATGAAGAAACTCACAGATGCCCAGAGATTTGTCTCCTTGGTGATTCTAGATCTTGTCCCATTGAYAGTCAGTGTTAACTATCGCCTCATCCATGCATAGCCAGGGAAGAGTGTGGGAAGAACATTTTGAAAGGGGACTTAGCAAAAGTCTCAGGCAGTGGCTGTGAGTGAAAAGCTGAATAAGTGATGTGTGTTCCCTGAGGGCCACGCTAAGTCTTAGACATAGTCAGCAGCAGCATGTCAGTGTCTGGATTCAGAATCGGGGCTCTGCAAAGAGCCTGTTCTACTTTAACAACTTCTGTTAATGTGATAATCTATCCCAACAAAAAGGAACTTATGGAAGAAAGGGTTTATTTTAATTCACAATATGAGGTTGCAGTCCAGCATGGTTCGGTAATCAAGGTGTCAGGAACTTAAGTCAGCTAGTCACATCCCAGTCAAGAACAAAGGACTGAGCCGGGCGTGGTGACGCACGCCTGTAATCCCAGCACTTGGGAGGCAGGTGGCTTTCTGAGTTCGAGGCCAGCCTGGTCTACAGAGTGAGTTCCAGGACAGCCAGGACTACACAGAGAACCAGGGAATGGTGCTTCCTCCAGTGGATGGAGTCTTCCCACATCTATTAACCTAATCAAAGGCGCCCCATGAGCCATGCCCAACTCATAAAATCTAGATAGATAATCTAGATAATCTCTCATTGAAACTTTCTTACTTGGTGATTAAAGACTGTGGTAACTTGACAAAGCTGTCCATCCCAGAGACTCTACTCTTAGTCTGTTACGTTCACCATGAATGGCATTTGGGGTATCATGCACACTTGTGCCCTCCGTTTCCTCATCTATAAAATAAACATTGTGGGATAATCGTTACAGTTCTGGACTATCTTGTCAAGCCAAAGTACTCTGGTTCTAATATACAGGAAGTTGGATCCAAAGAAGACTTGCATAATTTTTCATCTATGTAATTGGAACAGGATGAACCTCATTTCCTGGCATGGAAACGGCTCAGTGATAGAAAATGAGCACACACCTGTAATATGAAATTAGAAGAAAATATATTGTTCCACATGAAATATAAGCACATTAACTAGAGAGCAGCATCTTTGGTTAAAAATAGCCGTGTCATTTCATCACATATTAATATGTAGAACTGATTTTTAAAAAAAATCCAAAAGGAACTACAATGRAGGAGATTATTTTGAGCCCATTTAGAAGAACCAGCTTTCATACTAGTTGAAGCAAGTCTGCAGACTGAGACAGCTCCACTCACAGAAACATAGTTTTTAAACAAGTGAATATGGAGCCCCAGGTTCTGAAGTCGGTGTTTTTCAGATGCCAGAGAGGAGGAACGGAAATCTGTTGGAGTTCTGTAGAAATGCCCACCCTTGTCAGTCAGTCCCCGTATGTGAAGCYGAGACCTTTTTCAGACCTTATGTGTGAGTGAAAGCTTCCAGCCCAGCAAGGCGTGCCCTGGTCGTCAAGGCTGATGCCCTCTGYGTTTTCAGCTGTACTTTGCTGCTAAAGACKTTCTTTGTTCTCCTTGTGATCTCCTCAGCTCAGACCAGCATTTTAAGGCTGAGGAAGGAAGGCACAGTAGGATTTACTACTTTTCTGAGATTACTTACCTAACAAGACTACTTAAAAAAAAAGAGAGAGAGAGAGAAATAGCGTTTTTCAGGACATGATTTGAGATTGTTGAAGCCCAAACCAGTGTTGCCAGAACTTGAGCTGACAAAAGTTGTTTCATTAACTCACTGGCACAAGAAAAGAAAGGACACTGACATAGTAAGGAGAAGGAGAGGGAAAGGTCTTAGCACAGATTGTGGCTTCTGCTGGGCGATGCTATTACAGACTTAAGAACATACAGATTGATTTTCTTTTGGGTATTATCGGGAAGTGGCATCAACTCAGAGTCTTGGTCATTTTTACACAGAAGCCTGGATAGGAAATACATTGTCATTTATCACCCAGACTACATCACATTCCACAATTATCGTGTCAGGTAACCTTTAGTTAAGTTGTGTGCAGGGGGCTCTCATCCATGCCTCCCTTCACATTTAATCATCGTGTCTGTCTTGTTCCCCGTGATCACAGACCCCTCTTATTTAAGGGCTGCTGGAATTCTGCAAACATTTATGCTGCTGTATTATAAACAGATACTGTCTTGACCATCAACAGAAGACAAACTTTATATTTTCCTCTTTCCTATCTAATTTATCTTTTTCTTCCTCCTTTCCCCACTCTATTTCTACTCCCAGCTGTTTTATAACACCTAACACCAATCATTAGACTCCAGGTTCTCCCGCCCTTCCTCCCTCCCCCAACCCCCAGGGTGGGAGTGTCGCACTCAGAAGGTTTTAGAGACTTAGAGATCCCGTCATGCATGGATCCCAGCTCTCTAGAGCCACTTAACTTTAGACAAATCATTTTTATCTTTTTGACCTGCCTTTTCCCATGTTTAAAAAGTAGCAATTATGCTGAAAGGTATTCGGAAAATTAGAAGTCATTTACATAAAGTACTTGAAACACATTGTGCAATCAAGACTAGTGACTTTTATTCAGCATTCATTGACTATTAATTTGCTTATGTTTTGTGATTTCTAATAGCAGTGAGAGCACCTTTGATTCAGTAAACCATTCAGTTTTGGAAGCTCATAAGAGGCAGGATGAGTCAGCCTTGTTGAATGTGATTATCCTTCATTGGGTGTTACTTATATAATGAAACTTGCTATAGTTTCTTTTTTTGCATACTCATTTCAAATTAATGTGAAATAGATTATGTTCTATTATGCATTAAATGAAAAATGCAATCTAGTTTAAGGCTCTTTGTGTCTCATTACTTGATATAACTTCATGAAGTGGCAGTCTGATTAGGATGGTAAAGTAGAAATGAAAGACCGTTTTTACCATGTAGAAAAAGGTCAGATGGCATTTCTGCTGAATATTTACTTCTTGTACAAAGCCAGGATTATTATTAAAATGGAAGTAATGTACACTGAAATCAGCTCTGCATTATCGGGTGGTTTGTGCTTTCCTCTTTTATCTTCCAGGTTTTCTGTAGAGGTAGACATCCATGATCAAAACAGACAGACAGACAAACAAGCATTTAGCTTTTTAAAAAGATTCTGTGTAGAGCTGGGTCATGGCGGCGCATGCCTGCAATTCTAGTGTTCAGGAAGCAGAGGCTATGAAGTGCCAACCTAGGCTACATAATAAGTTTTAGGCACGCCACTGCAACATAGTAGGACCTAATCTGAGAGAAAGAAAGAAAGAAAGAAAGAAAGAAAGAGAGAGAGAGAGAGAGAGAGAGAGAGAGAGAAGGAGGGGGAAGGAGGGAAGAAGGAAGGAAGGAAAGAAGGAAGGAAGGAAGGAAGGAACTAATCACTTAAAGTTAAGATTCCATCTACTTTACCTGAGATTGCTAGACCTCGCAGCCATGATTACCAAGATCTTGATACCAGGCGAGCATGGACTTGTGCAWACATGTTTCACCAACCATCCTGAGTTGTGTGGTAGACATTACGTGGTATTTGAAATCCAAGTTCAGAATGTCCCTGAAGTGTGGAGCCGGAGGCTAGCGTAGCCCATCACAGATAACAAGAGTGTTCCTGAAATAGTCTAGTCTGTCTGTCTGGTGTGTCTGGATTTGTTTTATGTGAGCATCAATGGCTGTTCTTGAAAAAGCACAGTTGAACTGCATTCTGGTCGTGGAAATATATACGGCAAACGACTCACTTTCTGCGTGATCTCATCTTCCCTTTTTCTCTCTCCTATTTTTTAGAAGTCCGGCCTTCATTTTCGACACACAGATAACACCGTGCAGTGGCTAAGAGCGATGGAGGCCATTGGGCTCCCCAAGGTAAGCCTTCGCACAGCACGTGCTAACCCAGGAAGACAAGAAGTCAGTGCAAGGCAAGCGCCTCACTTTGAAACTGATTTGTCGGGCTGAGACATGTCTCTGCAGGCTTGAGATACGGAAGGGCTTACCCAGGGACACATGTGGCAAGAATTCACAGCGAAGTAGGGGCGCAGCTATGAAGCACACAAGTGAAAGTGTGTCTAAATTAAACAAAGCTAGAACGGGCTTCAGCTGGGACTTAATTTAAGGTAGTCGGCTCCTTTGGGTACATTTTCTGTAAATTATTGTAATTTGACCTTTTAAATGTATGTGTCCATGCATATGTGTCCGTGCGTGCAGACACATGCATGCCAGGGTGTGCGGAGGCCAAAGAACCACTTTGAGGAAGGAGTCAGACCTCGCTTCCCAACCTCTTGAAGCAAGGCCTCTCGTCTTCGCAGCATACCCCAGGCTAGCTGGTCTGTGGACTTCCAGGCAGTTTTCCCGTCTCCACTCCCCACCTCATCATCAGGGTACTGGGATTGCAGACGCATTCCACGGCATCTGGCTTTTTATGTGGTTTCTGGGGATCAAACTCTGGTCATTGGACTTGCGGGTTTGGTATTCTTTCCTGCTGAGCCATCTCCTTGGCCCACATTTTTTTTTTATTTTTACAATTATTATTATAAATCATGGTCTCACTTTAAAATTTGAAAGGTTAGAGGCTTGTCACTCTTACTCCTAAAAATAGATCTACCAAATAAAATTCAATCAGCAAGCATTCAGCACTTGGTAAATTCAAAGAGAGAAGAAATAGGCATATGGGGGAAATGAGGAAATTGCACTGGATGGAAACTGTAGGACTACTTTTGATTCAGAAGGATTATAGGATCACGGGAACTTACAAAAATAGTTTGCCTCTGTTTATCCGTCATTCAGTTTCCCCCAGCACTGACGTTTTTATAACTGTAGTATCATATTAGATAGAAATTGAGCGGTCTATGTATGATATTTTGGGTTTTTTTTTTTTTTCTGTTTTCATTTTAAATGGCAGAGTCTCTATGTAACTAAGGCTGCCCTGGAATTCACTATATATCCCAAGTTGGCCTCAAGCTTGTGGAATCCTCCTGCCTCAGCTTCTGACTAGTGAGGTTATCGCATGAGCTCTCCCCCCTGAGTTGCCGTCAGGGTGTGAATATAAACTAGAATGCTGGCTTTCTTCAGCTTTCCTTTCTCTCACATGCATTTGTTTGCAAGATTGTGAGTGTGTTCTGGTGTGCCGTTTTAGCCCATGAAGGGATTTGTGTGCCCCCTACTGCTATCCAGACATAGTCACCTCAGGAAAGTGGACTTGTTTCTTATATCCCTCCCCCGGGTTATTCCTGGCAATCACTAACTGCTCTCCATCACTGCCATTTTTTGTGCTACTTTTTAATATTATTGGGATCATAAGCCACCTTTAGGGGTTGGTTTCTGGCGATCTGTCAAGTTTTCATTCGTGTCGTGGGCTCTGACCTTTGCATTGTGTAGTATGCACCGCTACTTTAAGGAAATGATTCATAAGATGTCATCGTGAAGACGAGGGGACAGAGAGAAAGCTGGCCTGTACATCCCCATGTTTTATTTTACTATTGAGCTAGGTGTGCTGGTAGAAGTATTATCCCTGTAGGCTGGGAACGCACCTCAGTGGGAAGCCCTTTGCTAATAGCTAAGGCTCTGGGCTCAGCAGAGCAGGGCCTGGAGAGCTGTTTCGCAGTCTCAACACTGGCTGCTTTTTCAGATGCCATCAATTCAGTTCTCTGCACCCACGTGGCAGCATGTTTTCAATGTCTGTGTACCAATGCCCCTTTTATGTCAGCCTTATTTTCCTCAAAATTCCCAACATGTAATTCGCTCTGCCATTTTCTTTCGAACTAGTCCCCCCAAACATTAAACACCACTCCCTTCTGAACACTAGTTGCCACTTAAAATGAATTAGTTTTGACTTGTCAAGTGCTAAGAGAGGGATAGGTTGGTTAAAAAAAAAAATCAACAAAGAACTTCAACTAGAAATTTTCTTGGTGAAGAAACATCTAGTTAGGACAGTTTCATGACACAGGAAAGACTTGTTTGAACCTTTCCAAACTGTTTTAACATTGACTTTCACCATGAAGTCTCTGACAGATGATATCATAAAGCCAAGGGTACCCTGAGCTGACTTCGTAGGGAATTGCTGTCAATCCCTTCACTTATCAATATTGAATGCCCATTCTGTGCTTAGCTTCACAGGAAGGGCTAGAGACAGAGCGGCCTGTGACAGTCTGACGAACTATAAGGTGACTCCAACTCTCTAACTCTCAAAGTGCAGGAAGCCATTTCCATAAGGACTTCCCAGGAGAAATAGAGCTGTAGAAGGTTCTTGTGTGAAGAAGGAGGCCTGGGGAGAGTTGCCTGTCAATGCAGAGGTGTGAAGCAAGAGCCAGAGTTGTTACAACTTTAAACCCAAACAGTCCTCTGAGTCTGAACCCTCGTCTCTCCAATGCCCCGACAGCAAATCTGTTAGGAGACGACTGCAAGGGCATTGAGACTTCCCAGGCTGCAGACATTTCTTTACAAACACAGCAACTATACAGTACATTGTTCACCTGAGAACCACTCATGTCTCTATTTTTTTCTGATGTCCAGTGGAAAAATCACATGAGTACCAAAGTACTACCATATGGTACATGACTTAATTTTAGTTTTAATGTCAAGCCGTATAAAATATTTGCTGAAAGCAAGTGACGATGATGTGCTTATCTGAATATTAGAGACTTCAAACTCAATTATTCATTTTTTTCCTTGCTCAGAAATAAAAGTTTGGTGCCCCACTCTGAAATCTGTTTCTTATCAAGTTTTTAGCTTCAAGCTTATGGAAAAGCCAGTGAGGATGTGCACGTAAAAGGCTTGATGTTCAAACTGTCTGGCCTGGTAAATCCAGGTCTAGATGGTCATCTGGGAGAAGAATCAGATATTCTGAAAATATAGATGCAAGACATTCACTGCAGTGACAGGGAGAGGACTGAGAGCCAAAGAAACGTTCAGCCATGGGGAATGGTTCAGCTGTGGTTCAGAAATAGGAGAGAATTGTTAGTATTCATCAGAAATTGTGTGCACATAGAATAATATAAGGGATGGAAAATATCCAGCTTCTAGTAAGTCCTTTCAGCAGGTTTGTGCTCTGCACACACTGGTTTTCACACGTGCATGACGGTTTAAAAAAATATATGCGGAGAAAGAAAGAAGAAAGGGAACACGTACTAGGACGCTAACAGTGACGGTCAGAAACATGGAATACAGGCGTTTTTCCTTCTGACTTTAAAAATATCTGCATAAATGTTCATGAATTACATACAATTATTCAGATTTTTAATAATGTGATAAAGTGGTCATTAAAAGGTCTTCTCAGGCTCACAGGACACATGAGGTTACCATCCAGCCTTCTAGAAAGGGCTGGTTGTGTGCCCGCCTCTGTGGGATTGGCCGCCAGGGGGCGGGCCACCCACCAGGCACGGGTTTACATGCTAGGATTGATTGCTCTGTTAAGGGAAGGCAACCCACCTAGAGATCCTTCTACGTTTAAATAGCTATAGACTAGCAAAGGCAGCCGCGTCTGGCTGGGGAGAGAATTAAAGCAGTAAGTACATTGTCTCTTTTGTTTTCCAGATATTTTATCCAGAAACAACAGATGTCTACGATCGGAAAAACATACCGAGGATGATCTATTGCATTCACGCGCTAAGGTGGGGAAAAAAAACCCCGCAAACGATTGAAACTTCCGTTTCCGTTTAAAAGACCTTGAGTGACTATAAYAATTGCAAGAGCCTTCAAAAGCAGGTTCCGTTTTGAATTTGTTGGTACRGAATTTAAAATAATTGCTGCACAAGGCCACCCTCGGACTTGGAAAAACTTAGGACATTTTTAATATTATTCAATATAAAAACCCATAGAAATTAATAGAAGACCTATGGATGATAAAGAGAGGATGAAACTGGAGACAGAGAGGACCCATCAGGAATGTGCTTCTGTGCATGAAGTGGGATATATGCAGATGTTAGTAAAACACATTAATGAACAGAGTCCATAGTCACTGTGATTGCTCTAACAACTCACTAAATTCTCCGCTTAAACCATCAATAAGACAATGTAACACAAATGTGATTTCTTCCAAACTTCCACTCAGTAGAATTTACACTCTTAAGAATGAAAAAGAAACACAAAAGTTGTTTTAAATTTTAATCTAGACAAACTCACTGTTTTAAAGTGATTTTGCTTCTGATTAGAGAGTCTTGAGACCCTGCTCATTCGCAGTTGACTTTTCTTTTTGAACCGGGCCTGGGAAAACTGGGGATTTCCAGTGGCCGCCCTGGTGGGGCCCCAGCTGTGTCTGTTGTCTTGTACATGCAGGTGAGACTTGAGAGACTTCTTGTGTAATGGGTTTTAAATGCCTTCACAACATCTGCCTTGTGTTTGCATCGCTGGAAGTCATTTTCCTGGCAGAACCCTCTGTCTTGGGGTTTATATTAACTTCTTCCTGGCTTTTTTCTTCTGCAAAGGAAAAAGTCTTCATAATAATTCATTGCAAAGCTAGTCTCCTAGAGAAAACTTTGATTATGTCATAGGATTCAACCCCCAACCCACCACCCAGCCCCAGCCAGCTTTCTTTTTTCTTTTTTCTTTTTTTTTTTTAGTCAGCTTTGGAATATGACAGCTGGTGGGATGTGATATAGRCCAAATGGTGGGCTCCTTGCCTTTTCTCTTCTTTCTTTTCAAATATTTATTTATTTATTTTATGTATATGAGTACACTGTAGCTGTACAGATGGTTGTGAGCCATCATGTGGTTGCTGGGAATTGAACTCAGGACCCAGGACCTCTGCTCGCTCAGGCCTCACTTGCTCCAGCTGTAAGTACACTGTAGCTGTTTTCAGACACACCAGAAGAGGGCATTGGATCTCACTACAGATGGTTGTGAGCCGCCATGTGGTTGCTGGGATTTGAACTTAGGACCTCTGGAAGAGTAGTCAGTGCTCTTAACCGCTGAGCCATCTCTCCAGCCCTTCTTCTTTACATATATTCACTTCACTTCACTTATTCTGGTGTATGTGCATGCACTCACGCATTGCAGGTATCCATGGACCACTGCACACAAGCGAAAGCTCCAGAACAATATCAGAAGCTGGCTGGCTGTCTCCTTCCACCACGTTCTCGGGCTTGGTGACAAGTGCCTTTACCTGCTGGGCCATCCTGTCACCTTCTCTTTTGGAGACAGTGTCCTACTGTGCAGCCCAGGCTGGCCTCAAACTCTCCATCCTCCTGCCTCAGCCTCCACAAGGACTCAGACTATGGACATGGCATCAGGCCAGGCCTAGTTTTTTGTTGTTGTTATAACTTAGAATATCTAAAAGTAAGTAAATAAAATAAGGTATAATTTCTGCGGGGGGTGCTGGAGGTGGGAGCCTTGGGTTTGCTCCTGTCCCTTCCTATGTAACTGAGGACCAGTAGACTAATAGGAGTTTCTTTGGTGACAGCATGGAAAGGAGGTTTCTTTTGTCTTTTTGTTTTGTTTTTTGTTTTGTTTTGTTTGTGACAAGATTCCACAGCGTGGCCCTGACTAACCTCTGTAGACCAGAATGGCTTTGAACTCACAGAGATCCGCCTGCCTCTGCCTCCTGTGTACCGGGCTTAAAAGCGAGCACTACCACCACCTGGCCCAATAAGTCTTCTTTAAACTCCATGTGTGTTTCTTCTGACGTGTTCTCTTGAATGTGCTGCTCAGCATTCCTCGGGAGTTCTTGTCAAAGCATGGAGCAGTCACTTGATGCTACGCTTGTTAGTACTACTTTCGTGACCTGCTAAGCCAGCCTTCATTATGTTCATACATCGAGCCAGTGATCTCCRGATCCATAGCAGGCTTCCAGGGCGGTGTGTGTGTGAGCTTCAGATGATTTGCCGAAGCAGACACCTGGGCCATATGTTCTCCGGCATACTAAGAGACAGCATGCTAAGTTCCTTTCAGGTGAAATCTTTGCTCTTAAGAAGCTACATAGAGTGGCATAGGGTTTCACAAATGTACATTTACCATAGTCTAAATAACAGCTTGATTAGCTCTTAAACAAAGAACGTCCTTTCTCATTTATTGTTGCATGTATGTATGTATGTATGTATGTATNCCAAATGGTGGGCTCCTTGCCTTTTCTCTTCTTTCTTTTCAAATATTTATTTATTTATTTTATGTATATGAGTACACTGTAGCTGTACAGATGGTTGTGAGCCATCATGTGGTTGCTGGGAATTGAACTCAGGACCCAGGACCTCTGCTCGCTCAGGCCTCACTTGCTCCAGCTGTAAGTACACTGTAGCTGTTTTCAGACACACCAGAAGAGGGCATTGGATCTCACTACAGATGGTTGTGAGCCGCCATGTGGTTGCTGGGATTTGAACTTAGGACCTCTGGAAGAGTAGTCAGTGCTCTTAACCGCTGAGCCATCTCTCCAGCCCTTCTTCTTTACATATATTCACTTCACTTCACTTATTCTGGTGTATGTGCATGCACTCACGCATTGCAGGTATCCATGGACCACTGCACACAAGCGAAAGCTCCAGAACAATATCAGAAGCTGGCTGGCTGTCTCCTTCCACCACGTTCTCGGGCTTGGTGACAAGTGCCTTTACCTGCTGGGCCATCCTGTCACCTTCTCTTTTGGAGACAGTGTCCTACTGTGCAGCCCAGGCTGGCCTCAAACTCTCCATCCTCCTGCCTCAGCCTCCACAAGGACTCAGACTATGGACATGGCATCAGGCCAGGCCTAGTTTTTTGTTGTTGTTATAACTTAGAATATCTAAAAGTAAGTAAATAAAATAAGGTATAATTTCTGCGGGGGGTGCTGGAGGTGGGAGCCTTGGGTTTGCTCCTGTCCCTTCCTATGTAACTGAGGACCAGTAGACTAATAGGAGTTTCTTTGGTGACAGCATGGAAAGGAGGTTTCTTTTGTCTTTTTGTTTTGTTTTTTGTTTTGTTTTGTTTGTGACAAGATTCCACAGCGTGGCCCTGACTAACCTCTGTAGACCAGAATGGCTTTGAACTCACAGAGATCCGCCTGCCTCTGCCTCCTGTGTACCGGGCTTAAAAGCGAGCACTACCACCACCTGGCCCAATAAGTCTTCTTTAAACTCCATGTGTGTTTCTTCTGACGTGTTCTCTTGAATGTGCTGCTCAGCATTCCTCGGGAGTTCTTGTCAAAGCATGGAGCAGTCACTTGATGCTACGCTTGTTAGTACTACTTTCGTGACCTGCTAAGCCAGCCTTCATTATGTTCATACATCGAGCCAGTGATCTCCRGATCCATAGCAGGCTTCCAGGGCGGTGTGTGTGTGAGCTTCAGATGATTTGCCGAAGCAGACACCTGGGCCATATGTTCTCCGGCATACTAAGAGACAGCATGCTAAGTTCCTTTCAGGTGAAATCTTTGCTCTTAAGAAGCTACATAGAGTGGCATAGGGTTTCACAAATGTACATTTACCATAGTCTAAATAACAGCTTGATTAGCTCTTAAACAAAGAACGTCCTTTCTCATTTATTGTTGCATGTATGTATGTATGTATGTATGTATTATGCATGTATGCATTTATGTGTATACAGATATCAATGTCATGATTCTGAATCTTTATCAGTTACTTTTCATGGATGTCTCTGAGCCTTTTTGACATCCTGGAGCAGATACATACTATGGCATGCATATCATAGGCATGACCACATTGTCAMGGGCAGCTGCCCTTCACCGTCCTCTGTCCTCGCGTTATGCGGCTSCTTCTCAGGAAGGAWCTGAGAAATCCCAAGAGTATCCCAGGCTTATCTCTACAGCTCTCCTCTGCGGTGGTTTAGAAGGCCGTCAGTCTTCCAGGAGGCTGGTATTCCGTGTGCAAGGCGCATTGGGAAGGAAGCTGGGGAGAAGCTTTTAGGCAGCCTTTATTTAATGAGTGCAGTTTGCACTTGATGCAGAGTTGGAAGTGACGTGTTATCCTGGCCACAGCTGTAGCGCTGCTGGGGTAGAGTTGTCCTTACCTGGGAGAGAATTAGGCAGGTCAGAGGGTTTGATTATAGCTCTCAGACCCTGACTTCCTTCTGCACTAGCCCATGGGCTGATTGACCTACAAACTCAGCTGTGAACCTGACCAAACTTGTTGGGAGTCTGATGTGGAGTTAACCCACCACCCCTGGGTTCCTGTCCTTGCTTTCCTCCCCTGCCCCTTGCCTTTTTCTCTGGTACCTGACTCCAGCCTCACTGCCTGTCTTGGCTGACCCCGTTACCAGCCTTAGCTTGGCGGTTTCAGACTTGGCCTGACTGAGAGGGACTTGCCTTCTTTGAGGGTGGCCTCCTCTTTTTCCAAGGAAATATTTATCCTTTTTTGTCCTATTAAAAAAAAAGTAGCATATTCTCATTTGGGGGAAAGAAGACTGGAAAATGTAGAAAGTATGTTTTTAAAAGAGYTAAAACAGTCAATGTCGCAAAATCACGCAAAAACCACTGTTACTATTTTTGGAGACTTTGGACTTAAAAATCTGTATGGGGCATGTTTTCCTTTCGTGGCTTCTTTTGGAATGCTCTAAAGCCWATGCAATAAAAAGAAACCCGTTTAGAAAGCCTAGCTGAGTTGCTACACATTTTTTTTAATGTCTGGAGGCCGTCTTATGTACACAGAAAAACTGTGTGTCTGATGGTGCTCTGTTTATAAAGACATAACAAGTGACATCTAGCAACTGTTAAATGTTTAAACAGTTACAAGATTGAATATGTTGAAGTGATTTAAACCATGATGTGATTGTTAAAACAGTGCGATTTCCTTCATATCCCTTAAGAGCAGCTGAAGTGCCCTGTCAGGGTTAGATGCTCACCACTCTAACCAGCTGGGAAAGATCCAGCTTAGTTTCGGCTCTTCCGTTCATTGTTCACACACTAAAGTGACCTGCCCTGGTGCTGCCATCCTGCTGTGATACCTAACGTGGGGCAACATGATCTTAGCATCACCTGAAATCAAAGGACACACCTTAAAGTCTAGTCTTGTTGAACATGGCTCTTGTCTCAAGGTAAAGTCAGAACCTCGCCAACAGCATCAAGTTAAACTTTACCTGGTTTGTAAGTCAGCACCATTTTCATTTCTAGCTCTGTGGCTGTCAGGTAGATTTTTTTCCTTTACCGTCTGCCCCTCCCTGTTGCCCTACCATGACTTACTCCCTAAGTTTCTCTTGGCCGGTATTTTCGAAATACATTGTCCTGTCACGGTGATGTATTGGCCTAACCTGTTAACATTATTAGAAGCGTATGTATGCCTTTTTCATTTTCTTCTTAAAATTATAGTTGGACTTTCTAGAGGTTTCCAGCTCCTAGGAGACAGGGGAGGGACAACTGAGTATTCTTTATGCCGTTCCTGATTTGTTTCCTCAGATCTGGTTCCTGGCCTCTCTGCATGACTGGTCAGTGCTCACTGCTTTCAAATTCCCTTTTCTTCCAGCTACTCTGTCATAACCTGCCCTCTGCAGTGCATCCTTGGACACTTCCTTTGCTTTGGGGAGACTTTTCGGCTAGTTCGGTTATTATTTCCTATAGTATATGTAGTATAGAACCACGGACTTACCTCGCTCCAAATACAGGGAAAGAACAAAGTACCTCGGCTTTAATAACGCCCCTTTGAAAACGCGAAACAAAGAAATGTGCATAAACTGTCTCCGATAGTTTCGTACACTGTGTGTTTTACTCTGTTGATGTTTTGAACTCTGTACTAAGACTGAACCAAGATGACTGTTTGTTCATAGCATGGTCTCTCTGTGTCTCTCAAGCTAAACTTTAACTCACAGCCCTCTTACCTTCTGAGTACTAGGATTACATTTGTGGACCACCCTATCTGTCTATTACCTTCTGCACAGAATAAATAGTTTGAAGTTAATTAGTCATGGGAACCCCTTTGTCTCTGTAGTGCTGCCCTTGGCTTCTTTGGAAAATCCTTGTGTTGTGGACACAACCAGATGTCCATATCCCCTGTACTCCCGATTACTGCCTTAAGATATGGAATCAATGCTGCTCAAGAAATCCCTTCAGAGTCGCACATGACTGTTGGATTATTCTAGTTTTAGCACTGTAAGGGTGCTAGATGCAACTTTTCTTACTGTACCATTTAATGGACCATCACAGTTCTGCTGCATTGGAAACCTGCGGGTCTCCCCTGAGTGTAAGCAGTATTACAGCACCAAAGCTTCTACAGTTGTGTTTGGCTCTCCGGTTTTCAAATGTGGCGCCAGTGCATAACTGGCACCCACTATTTAATGAGTGCAGTTCACTCTCCTTAGAAGCGATGTGTTATCCTGGCTACAACAGCTATAGTGTGACTGAAGTAGAGAGTTGTAGGGCTTGCATTTGTGAAAAAGATGGCGCCAGGCCCACTTCTGGTTGACCAGTTGTTCTAAATCTCCTGGCTGCTTTGTAGAGGGCTCCTTTCCCTGGCTCTTGCCACAGCTTCATGGCTACCCAGACCCACTAATGGAGATGTTAGACAGGTTGCCCAGGTATGAATGTATAACTGGCATTGATTTAACATTCCCTTCTCTTAGAGGTCTCTTTCTCCCAAAGAAAAGGATTTACTGAGTTTTCCTTAAAAGTACCAGTTGATTGTGATTATCGCAGTGTACATTTGAATTTACAAATAAGCTCTCTGGAGGCCTTAAAGCCAGACTAGAATCCTCCGGTCTTGGAAGGGACTTATGGAGATTGAGGTGAGAAAGTCATTTGCTCCTCTCTGTGGCTTTCAAACCCCTCCTTGTTCAAAACTCTCTACTTGCTCTGAATTCCCTGCCTCTCACCCCGCCTGTCTGAATTACTTCGTGGCTATGACGTCAGGTCTGACAGAAAACTAAGCACATTGGACTTGTGAACCATTTGATGAAACCTGCCATAGTTCTGTGGTTTTCCATTAGTCGAAGCTTAAAGTCCCGTAAAGTTCATCTTTTTAACTTTTCCGGAAGCTTACCCGAACTAATTTGCATATGGAGGGACTACCTCTGGGTTGCTTTGCTTTGGGCCCAAATTTTATAAAATTGGTGCCAGACTCGCACTTACTTGAGCATAGGCCTCAGAGCTCTTATATTTGAAATATTTAAAGGAGAAAATGCTGGAACTTGAGAACTGGAGATCCCTGGGGAGTTATTTAAGCCTGTCCGTTCACTACACTGAAAGCTCCTCTGAGGCTTGCTCTGGGCCACAAACCCAGCCCTTGCCACGAGGCTTTGATTTACAAATGTCCATAGCTCTTGGTACAGCCAAAATGAGCGGTTTGCCATAGAATGCAGAAACTCRGGAGTGGACCCAGGCCCATCCTGCCTTTTAAGTTGGTGTTTCATCACCACAGAATCTTTAATGAATTTATTAAAAGTAATAATACATTTAAAAACTAATAGTATTTTGTAACTTCCATTTTTTTCTTCCCAGCCTTCAGCTGATATGATTTATACAACTAGTACCTTATAGGCTAGTGAGTGTTAGTTAGCTCTGACAGGCCTGCATTAGCAACACAAGAGTGGTCTACCTTTTCATGGGAAAAGAGGCTTCCAATACCACCCAGAAGGCTTTTTAAACACCAGGCAGCGCTGGTAACATTAACGCCACAGCTTCCTCTGAAATACTCCTGGCATGCTCTGTTAGATGTTGGTCAGTAAACAGTGCATAGCAAATTCAACGTGGAGAGCCAGCTGCAAGCAGCACTTATTCATTCAATGGATTTGGTTTTTTAATAAGTCTCAGTTGCATTGTGGATGTCAGGTAGGAGATAGCCTCACTGGACTTAAAATGCTCGGGAAAGAGKTTTTTTGATGGATGCTTCTTTTCAGCRTGAGAGTGATGGATAAATACAGCTTCCAGATAGGTGTTTCCCCTTTGTACTAATCTGCTTGGAAGACCTGTCACTCAGAGACTGGGTAGAAAACTCCCACCGTGGGAGAAGTGATCTTTTTAAAAACKGATGTGAAATTTCAATGCCAGCGATGATAAATGTGGCAAGTGGAAACTAAATACAATATTCTTAATTCTCTGGATGCCATGTTTAAGAGGCCATATGTAAGTGAGTTTTCTACCGACTCCATCGTACCAATTTAAGAAAATCTCAGGTTTACATTTAAAAGCAGACTTTCCCACTCAGCAAGCTAATTTCCCAGCACCCCCTTGTGGTGACTCCTTGTTAGTCAGGATGTCTGTTCACGGAAATTTGTTACTATTTGCCTGCACGGTAGAGGCGTATCGGAGATCTCACCTACTTTCTTTATCATGAATGTGAAAAGTCACCACATACCTTGAGCATAAGCCTTCCTTTCATGTTGTCAACAGAGCTATGTTTGAGACAAGGACCGGCTTGGAGCCTTGGTGGGCCTCTACTCGTGAGGTCCTGCAGTCCATGCCTCCTGAATCGTTCAGGCCGCCCATGTATGTGCCGCTGTGCTAAGTCAAAGCTCCGTCTGTGATATTTAAACCAGCTTGAGTTTAAGAATAGCATAATATACAGAAGACACATCAATAAAGTAGCAATTAAATGAGTTAATGAACAAGACATAATATAAAAATGGCCGCATCTAGATCATTTCCCACAGCTCTTTGAATGTTTTTCACAACTGACAAAATTAACACAATAGTAATTTAAAATTTTGTCTTTACTGTTCAGAAGTTCATGCATGTATACTATTAAATATGATAGTATCTACCTCCCATCTTCCCCTCTAACTGCCCCTGTAGTCTCCCTAAAAGGCCCCCAACGTGGTGTCATTGTGTCACTGTTTTGTTTGTGTTGGCAGGGGAACATGTTAGGAAGCATATGGAGGTAGATATATGTATATATAGTATAGTATATACTTGTATATATGCATTAGTATATAATATATAATTATATATATTAGTATATATAGCATATTTTATATTAGTATATATAACATATACTATATATTAGTATATATAAAATATGACTATATATTAGTATATATAAAATATGACTATATATATTAGCATATATATTATATATAATATATCCTACTAAGTCTAGTTAGTACTGCCCAACTGTGCATGGGTCTGGACCTATCCATTGTAACATCAAAAGTCTATTGGTGGACATATCATCAGAGAGAGAGAGAGAGAGAGAGAGGGAGGGAGAAGATCCCCTACTATTCAATACCACCACAATGAGCAGGGAACAGTAAGGACAAAAAGGTGGAAGGTAAAGGTCAGAAGCTGGGAAACGGGCAGAGAGCTCTAAAATGCAGTTTCTGGCAGGACATGCCTGCCACACTGGTGAATTCACAGCAGCAGGGGTTCCCTGCACATGACATGCATAAGACTGTAATTAAAAAAATATATACTTTTGAAATCAGAGCTGTCAGCCAGTGGCCAACGATGTAAACAGCTCCCCAACACACAAGGAAATGAAGGTGCCGGGATTGAGAAACAAGATGGGAGCAGGCTACGACCAGCATGGCGGGCATGCGGCCTGGCTGGAGGCCACCACAGCCTTGGGTCCAGGCAGGTGGGCCAGCGCAGAGTTTCAAAGCTGTGTTCCAAGAGCGGCAAATGACGGTACCAATGGCAGGAGAGCATGTCGGTGCCCAGGACAGCTGAAGGCTCGGAGACAGACAGAGGAGCCAAGCATGGGCGCACGCACCTGTAATCCAGTCACCTGGGAGACCTTATCTGAATGACTGAACTGAAGACCAAACTGAGCCCTGTACATGACCCTATCTGTCTCACAACAGCAGCTGCCACCAAGAGAGACAGACGTCAGTGAGAGAAGGAGACACTTCTCCCTTGCTCCCCAGAGTCCCCAATGCCACAGTACACAGTGGATGAACCACACGACCAAAATACTGACAAAAGCCACAGATCAAAAGATACCAGATAGTCAAGGAAAAATGACCCTGTGAGGAAAACATTAGGCTTGAGTTGAGGGAGCACCAGCATCGATAAAACAAATGACTATATGAGCTGCCGAAGTCTCAGTGGATTTACGCGATTCCAGAAATTATTTCTCAGGCAGAAATTACCTAGCAGAACCAAGGAGAAAATTAAGAAAGGAAAATTTGGTGTAGGAAAGAACTTAGTAAAATTTGTTACCTAAATTTTTAAGGCAAAATACAAAAATAAAGACAGAATTAAGTAGACCATCTTAGTATTACATATATAGAGAAATAGAGGTGGACCTATATTAAGGGTAAGGGTTACTAATTAGCTCAGGTCTTGGTATGACAATGTAGCTTAAGCTAAGCTACATTAAACTAGCACAGTACTTACATGATACTATGCCTTAAAGGGACAGCATGCTCTGTACTTGGAAGAAACATAAAATATCATATTACTCCATATTCTGTGGCATCTCCTGCTTATGCTTGGCTGTCATGTCTTCTCATTGTTTTTCACTAGCTTCCCTTCAGCTTTCGTAGGAGGTGTGACTTGACTTTGTAGAGGGAGGTGGAAGAAACCAATACTCTGAATGAAACTGACGTGACTAGCAGGACATATTTTTTACTACCTTTTCCCATTTCTTAAACAGTTACTTGCTTCCCTTGTCCTTGAGGCTGTGGCACATCTTTTCAGTTCTGCCTGATTTCGAAGTCCCCAGGGAGAAATGAGAGGCCACTGGCATTTCAGCTGTAGAAGTCCCTTTTTATATAGTGTCTTAGTTAGGGATTTACTGCAGTGAGCAGATACCATGACCAAGGCAACTCTTAGAAGGACAAGGTTTAATTGGTGCTGGCTTATAGTTTTAGAGTTTCAGTTCATTATCAAGGAGGGAGCACGGAAGCATCCAGGCAGGCATGGTGCAGGCAGAGCTAAGAATTCTACATCTTCATCTGAAGGCAGCTAGCAGAACTGGCTTCCAGACGGTTAGGATGAGGTTCTTATAGACCACACTCACAGTGTCACACTTCCTCCAACAAGGCCACACCTACTCCAAAAGGGCCACACCTTCTAATAGTGCCACTTCCTGGGCTGAGCATATACAAACCATCACATATAGTAACCTTCCTTTTGCAATGCTGGGAAGGGAACCAGGGTCTGGTGTGTGCTGGGCACRTGCTCTACTCTAAGCACATCACAGCCCACGGGTTCCCTTCTAGAACTGCATACTTTCCCCCAKGGAATAGTGAATAAGAAATTCTTCATAAAACAGTATGGCTTTCTAAATGTCATCAGGGTCTCCTCGTGACCTTGTGTGGCAAGACCTTCGACTGCACAGTTTTCGATGACTGCAAATGGGTTTTGATCCTTGTTAATCTGTCAAGATATAGACTTTAAGCTAAGGGATGTGCCCTGCCTTCCTGGCTCCGAATTACAAATACATGACTCTTCACAGTGGAAAAAATGTTCACAGTTGAATGTTCTCTTCCTGGTAAGACGAAAATCAGAATTTGGCACTAAATTAATAATTACCACGTTATAAAAGTTATCTACCATTTGTTATTTGTCTTTTGGTATGGGTTTGAAGGACAAAAGGAGGAGATGAGAGAAAGGTCAATAATTCTTTCCCCAGAATCCTTAAAATGAAAACAAATAAGTATTTCCCAGAAAAGCTCTAAATGAGCAGAACCTCTATAAAAAGCCAATTTATCCTCACCACTGACAAACAGAACGGCAAACTTAACATGGTATTGCTATCTCTTTGGGATGTTTTCTTCCTGTCTCCTCCTCCCCTCCCCTCCCCTCCCCCTGCGCCCCTCCCTCTTCTCCCTTCCCTCTCCTCCTCCCCTTCCTCTTCTTCCCTCCCACTTCCTTGCATGTTAGACCCTTCCTCCCCTTCTGTCTCTTAATTAGGATTGCATTACTATTACTAACCAAGACAACTCTTATAAAGGACAACATTTAATTGGGGCTGGCTTACAGGTTCAGAGGTTCAGTCCATTCTCATCAAGGCAGGAAGTATAGCAGCATGCAGGCAGACCTGGGGCTGGAAGAGCCCAGAGTTCTACATGATCCAAAGGCAGCAGAAAGACATTGTGTGCCACACTGGGTGTAGCTTGAGCATTTATGAGACCTCAAAGCTCTGCCCCAATGATACTTCCTCCAACAAGGCCACACCTCCTAATAGCGTCTGTCACTTCCTGTGAGCCATGCAGTCAAACACAGGAGTCTATGGGGGCTGATCCTCTTCAAACCACCACACTCTCCTTCTCCCCTAATCCTATTGTTGATGATGACACAGTACTGGGGCTTGAGCCTAGGGAGTTAATTTGTTTGTTTCAGGGCTGGGAATTAAACCCAGGGTTTTATACTTACTAGGCCAGTTCTCCAGAGTGAAGCTACATTCCCAGCCAGTTACTGATCTTTTAAAAACCCTTTAATCACAGAGGACAAATGAATACAATCTTTTCCATCCTTTATTTATTTTTTTTTTTTGAGAGATGGTCTCCCTCATGTAGCCCAAACTTGCCTCACACAGTTGGCCAGGGTGGTGTCAATCTTGACAGCCAACTGCTCTCAAGTCTGAGTGCTATAGAATCCTGATGTGCGCCACTACACCCAGTCACTCAATGCCTTTTTAAGACAGAGTTTGGCAAAACATATTGAAAGATTTTCTTTTTTGTGTTTAACTTTTCTACCTTGGAATTTAATTTATTGGGCTTTCTTTAACATGTATCTACAAAGGTATATGTCTCTCTCTGTCTCTGTGTGTGTGTGTGTGCGCGCGCGCGCGCGCGTGCGTGCGTGTGCGTGCGTGCGTGCGTGTGTGTGTGTGTGTGTGTGTGTGTAAACCCTTATACATATACACATAATTAGTGACCATTTAAATGGTTAGAATTGCTTAAGTTGAAGTATGTTCATGTTCTAGAAAAATATGTAAGTATTAGTATAGATAAGTAGAAAACTATATCAAACAAAATTTTATGAAAACATTTAATTTTGAACTCTAAATGATAATTCCCTTAGCTCCTTCCCTCCCTTCTTCCTCCCTCCTTCCTTTTTCCTTCCATCTATCCCTCTTCTCTTCCTCTCTCCCCCCCCTCTCTCTTTCCTTTTTCATGATGGGCTTCACTCCCTTGTCTTAGCTAGTTCTATAGCTCCTGCTCTCAGTCCTTGTCCGGTTGGACCTGTAGGCGTCCTGACTACGCCCTCCTGGCTGCGTGGTGATTTTCCTTGTAATRTTTTAACCATCAATCCTTCATTTTTAGCTRCTGGCATATATTGATATAGATACTTGCTTTGTGGAAATTATAATCAAAGAAATCAGTTTCAGCGCAAGCTGCTTATGTTGACTAAATAATATATTTAAGAACTTTTATTACCTTTGAGAAAGCTTTATCTTAATTCCTTTATTTCAAAGTTATTGGATTTTATAAACTGCCAAGATCCATCTAATGCAGCATTGGGAGGATTCATATTAAAATGTTCAAGTCATCAAAACCACTCTCAGATCATTTTCCCATGTATATTCTGATGTAATTTTTTTTTTACTTCTAATTAAAGTTTCATAGATGTTTAAACCTACCAAATGAATAAGAACGCAAATCCAGGCTTTCTTTTGAATGATGTCCTGACTTAAAGGTCAGAAAGTTCAGTGGAAATGTGCAACAGAAACTGTCTGGGACTAGAATTGAGTGGAGGCAGCACATACTCAAATCTCTCTGGTAGAATTTCCATGCCAGCTTCGACACCTCCTGTCAAGTTATAGATAGGTTAGTGGGCGCCATCAGAAAGTACCTCAGTGATTTAAACATGTACAATGTAGTCTGGGTCTTCTACTTAGCAATATGTGCACACCATAACTGGCTTTTTAAATGTCATACCATCCATGATAATTTTATTGGTCTATTTGTTCAGGTATATGAAACAGATATTTCAGTAAATATCAAAAATTCCAAGTTAAGTTGTTCTTTTAGACAAATGAGAATCAGTTAAAGAGTATCCATAAAAATTGTGTCTATTGCCTACTCTTTCGTATTAGCTGTCTTTTTGTTCTTTTAATTTTAACCTTTATTTGAATTTTATATGTGTGAGTGTTTTGTCTCCATATCTCTGGGCATGCAGGCCCAGAAGGACATCATTTCCCTTGGGACTGGAGTTACAGAAAATTGTAAGCTGCCTAGTGGGTGAAGGGAATTGAACCTGGGTCTGCTAGAAGAACAGCCAGTGCTCTTATCTCTTCAGCCCACTAGCTGTGGTTTTATACTTCTTACACATGAATGATGGAGGGGTGTTGATCCCAGGAAAGACCCCCTCTTCTGTGCTGCAGAGYACCAGTATTTGGGGTATTGTCTAGAATTAGAACACCCCGTGGTGCCCACCTGAGACTGTGAAATCTTGTGAGGCATTTTAGGCGATGATAGCTTTCTTAGATCCTTCTCAATTGAAAGCATTCTTTACTTGTATGTACGCTGTAGGACTTAGGATAATAAAGGCTCTGGTGACTTTACGTTTTGTCTTTCAGTTTGTATCTGTTTAAACTGGGGATTGCGCCCCAGATCCAGGATTTGCTGGGAAAAGTGGACTTCACAGGTACTTCTTTTGTCCTCTTTGTCTTCATCAACTCTGCAATCAAGTGATAAGAAAGCAAGCAGATACTTTCTCCCCTTTGATTTTACTGGTTCCCTCCTTCCTCTAGACAAGCGGTTCTCAACCTCCCTAGTGCTAGGACCCATTAATACAGTTCCTCATGCTGTGCTGACCCCCAGCCACAAAATTATTTTCATTGCYACTTTATAACTGTAAATTCATTACTGTTATGGATCTTAATATAAATAYCTAATGGCCAGGATATCTGATATGCGACCCCCGAGAAAGGATCGTTTGACCTCCAACAGGGTCCAACAGGGTCGAGACCCATAGGTTGAAAACCCTGCTCTATTCTAACAAGGGAAAACCTGCCATCTTGGTTTCCTTCCTGGGGCTGTAGAACAATACCCTGATGAGAGTAACTSGAGAGAAAGGGTTTATTTTAGCTCAGGGTACAAGGTTCAGTCTATCAGAGCACTGASAGAATGAGCAAGCTGGTCACATTATGGCCACAGTAAGAGAGATCGGTGGACGCATGGTGCCGCCCACTTCCCCTTATTTATTTATATGGTTTAGGATCTCTGTCAGAATGGCGCTACACAGGGAGCTGATCTTCCCTCCTAGACAAACGAATCAAGAGCATTTCCCACAGGCGGGGGCCCATCCCCCAGGCGATGCCAGAATCTACCAAATTGACAATGAGTGCTAATCACCATACTGGCCTGTCTCTCGTGTGCCTGCCTGGATCCCTTCCTCCAGGTTTATGGCGTGAAAGACTCAAGCAGATTGTTTGAAAATGGGGCCACCTTCCTGAGGAAGAGGGCCCCCTTTCTACCTTCACCTCTGGGGGGGGCTTCCTTTGATTTTTGTTTTGTGTATCCTTTCAGAGGAGGAAATCAGTAATATGAGGAAGGAACTGGAGAAGTACGGGATCCAAATGCCGGCTTTCAGCAAAATCGGCGGCATTCTGGCCAATGAACTGTCTGTGGACGAAGCTGCACGTAAGCCGGCCTCATATCCAACTTATCCATATACGCTTGCTGATTTTAATGACATAAAACAGGATACTTTGAAGATACTTTAAAACCCCTAATGGCTTTGCTTCCTTTTAGTTTTGTTGTTGTTGTTGTTGTTGTTGTTGATGGTGGTGGTGATGATGATGGTGGTGGTGGTGATGATGATGATGATTCTGGTTTACTCACCCCCTCCCCCCCCCAAAAAAACAACTGTAACCAAGTGACTATAAATAACTTCGTGATTTTACTGTCTTCATAACAAAATCTGCCTAGAACTGGATCACTTGGTCCTTTCTCTTCTTATCACTTCCAAATTCAAAACACCCACATCCCTTACCGGCAGCCTCCGCTAAGATCTGCAGGTGGGCTGATGGGCGCCAGCCTCAGCACAGGCTTAACCTTTAGGACTAGCTCATTCATTTGCCCAGACGGCCACTTTCCCTGGGCAGAGAATCCTTGCCCCTCTTCTAATGTCCCCTCCTGAGGCTGGTGACAGACACGTTTCCTGCAGGAAGTCTAGCAAGTCCCAGGACTGCTCACCATATTTGCAGGAGCCCAGTCAATACCAAGAACCCTGACATTTTCCTTCTTGGTATCATTCAAGGGTATTTGTTTGACTTTGGACTTTTTAGACTTGTGCGTGTGCAGTGTGAATGTAGAGAAGTAATTTTYACTCCACAAACATTTCTCTACTTCCTGTGCCGGGGTATATTCGGCTGTGACTCAGTGTTGCAAGCTAAATTATAGATATCTTTTCGAACCCACTCTGTATTGGRCTGTGTCGCCCTGTTCAGGAAGCTGACTCTGTGCCCCAGTGGATGGTATGACTCCTGGTCCATCTCAGTGCCTAAACAAATAGGGATTACRTCACAGATGCTGGGATGAAGACTAAGGACAGGCAAGCTTGCAGAGAGATGGGCACRTGTGCCACAATTTGTCCAGGGTCTCTTTTTTGCTGTGCTGCATGTACAAATGTGCATACAACATGAGTGCATTGCCTTTACAAGCCAGTTGTTCCTTAGGGACATTGTTATTAGAGACAGGGTCTTTTATTGAGACCTGAGGCTAGATAATTAGGCTAGGCCAGCTGAGCCAGCTAACTCCAGGGACCCACCTGAGTCCACCACCCCAGGGCTGGGACTGCCAAGCACATGCCCTGTGTCTGGCTTCTTCCATAATGCTGGGAATTGAGCAAGCACTTAACCAACTGAGCCATCTCCCCACACCTGAGTTCCCCTTTACTTCCTGGACGCTAAGGAAGGCGGCCAAACAAGTTCATGGGGTATCAATGCTGTCAACATCTTTTGCTGATTAAAAAGAAGTCTCCTTTCTCCTTGCCTTTCAGTACATGCTGCTGTCATAGCCATCAATGAGGCTATTGAAAAGGGAGTGGCCAAGCAGACCATTTTAACACTAAGAAACCCCAACGCAGTGTTAACTTGTGTGGATGACAACCTCGCACAGGAGTACCAGAAAGAACTGTGGGAAGCCAAAAAGAAAAAAGAGGAAAACGCAAAACTGAAGGTACTTAGTTAAAGTCTGGGTGATCCGTGTACTAATGAAATGGCTATGAGCTTCTAACGTGAAAAGCTGTTACTGATGTTGACCGCGATGGTTTGTAAGTCAACTGGCTGTGATCTTTCTTGATTTGGGTGGGATTTAAGGGTTAGAAGACCCTAAATTAAGTAACATAATAATATATTCTTTCATGACAGACACTGAAGGACTGAATATCATGTTATACACTTAGAGATAGCAGCTTCTGGTCATCCTTCTTTGACATCATCTTCAGGCTCGATGCCAATTATAAAAAATTTTATATCGATGAGCAGAGCAGTATCTGAAAAGTATCATTTGAAAGTATCCCCTTTGCCTAATTTGAAAGCCTATTGCTGATCTTAACTCAAAACCCACCCACTTCTTGGATTGTCTTGGTCGACAACTTCATCCACACTGAAACTCCGTATCAACTCTTCTCTCATTGATCTGAGCTCCATTACTTGGTTGATGACTTCTTGCCTGGTAGCTTTTGGCATGTCAGTGGCCTCCACCTACCCCGAGAGGCTCTCCTCCCTGCCAGATGGAAGTCTTGGCTATAACAATTCCCCATGTTGATCTCTTGGAGTCTCTTCCTTCTTCCTCTTTCTGTTGGAATTCTCCCATGTCTCCCGTTGATCTTTTTCTAATCTTCCTCCGTTGAGCCATCCACTTGCTGAAGACATGAGCTAATAGCTCTAAGCAATCCCCTCCCATGTCATCCTGTCCACCCCTGCAGAGTTTGCATTCTGCAGCCCTACCTTAGACCAACCACAGCAGAGCAATCATTATTTCCACTTGCCTTCGTCACACTGTTCCATGCTCTGCCTCCATAGTTGGAGGGGAGCGCCACCTTGTCTAGATTGTCCCCTCTCTCCTACTCCTCGCTAGATTCCGTGACCTCTTCCTACCACCTGGAATCCATTGCCTCTCAGTCTCACAGGCTCGCTTCCAGGATTTCCACAGAGCTCTCCTAGCCCCTCCCACCTGGGTCTCTCTGGTTTCTTATCATCCTCCAACCTAACCCCTCTCCCAAAGATGAGGTRGAAGAATCCATGTTCCAATATCACCTCACTAAAAAGACTGTCCTGATTGTCTTTTTCCTACTTAAATTAAGTACAGGGCCAGGTGTGATGGTGCATACCTTTAATTCCAGAACTTAGAAGAAAAAGACAGTCTGATCTCTATGAAATCAAAACTGGTCTACAAATTTGAGTTCCCTGTCTCAAAATGAAACAAAATACAAGAAAACAAGACAAACAAAGTACGGGTGTTTAGCTTGGTCTGTGGTTGGTGCTCCCCACTAGGCAGACTGCCTTTTGGCTAATGATAGAATGCAGACTAAGCTTTGGGACTTTATTTTTCTTTTAACCAAACCCACCTGCCGACAGCCCATTGCTTATCTCTACTCTGCTCATCCTCCATCTTTGTCTCAGTTGTTACCACGGTTTAAATCTTTCTTTCCAAACAAGTTTGACTGTATTCCTCTAACTAGACTGTAATCTCCTCTATGCATATTTGTTATCTCTGTTTTTTTTTAATTTTGTTAGATGGACTCAAATGAAATTTCCGGTATTTCCCTATTTTGCCTCTGTAAGCGTGGCGGCATTGACTGATCCCTTCTGRTTGTTCCCTGTTAGAACCTTAGCCATGTTCACAGATGGGCCGGCCATGCTGTCGGTCTTTGTGCTCCTTGTTCCTCCCTGCAGAGCCCTTCATAGAGCAGGTATCCCACAGGCGCTCCTGTTGACTACAAGCGAACAGGAGCAAGCCCCGTTATCTCTTGAGTTTCCTGCTTTGGAAACATGGAACTGAAGCTCAGGGAATCAGTGAAGATTTTGTTTTGCAGAACAACTGTATTTCAGAGGAAGAGAGAGACGCGTACGAGGAGCTGCTGACCCAGGCAGAAATCCAGAGCACCATCAATACAGTCAACAGTAAGTGACGAGTATCCGCTGGGAATAGATATTTCTAKTCTRTATTACACCATAGATATTTTCTATGGTGTAAGTGTTCTTTGCTAGAATCTGCAAAACTCCCCACTCAKAACTTGCAAAACTGCCTTATGTAATAAGTCTGTCAACGCTTCTGTCCCTYGTAGGACTGACACTGTTATTTAGCAAAAGATCACAGTTTAATGAAGGTGGTTCTTTGCTCTTGACTGTGTGACTGTGTCCCAATGAAATTTTACAAGATATGATATTACTAACAGTCCTGCTTTTTATTCATTCACAGGCTTTAGTTTATAGGGTTTTTCTTTTTTTCTTTTTTCTTTTTTCCCCAGCTTATATAGCTTTAYTGCAACCAAATGACACTACTAGGGGKCAAAATTAAGTGACATGACAGCAAGTTTGAGTCTATGCTCCGGAGCCTGTGTGTGTGGCGGTTACATAGTTCAATTCCTCTACACCCTGTTCAGTTGGGTGACTTGTGTTCTAGTTCCTTTTCTGCTCTATGGTAAAACACTTTGACCAAATGCAACTCACAGGAGGAAAGGATTCGTCGGACTCAGCCTTACAGGTCANCTGGCTAGCCTGCACTAGCAGCAGAGCCATGGAGAAGTCCCGCTTGCTCGCTCAGGTGAAGGCTTGTACTTAGAAAGCTTAGCTTGCTTTCTGGTACAGGACCACCTGCCCGAGGAAAGGTACCAGGAACGTGGGCTAGACCCCCTATATCCATAATAATCAAGAGAGTCCCTGGTAGACACGCTTACAGTACAGTCTTATCTGCGCATTCCTTCAGATGAGAATCCCTTCTCAGATGACTCTAGGCTGTTTCAACTTGATAGTTAAAGCTAACTGTAAAAAACAAAACAAAACAAAACAGAAAACTCAGGTAGTTAAAAATGATCAGACGTGAGTTTAGATCCGTCAGTCATTAGACTTTTCCTHCCTCTCTTCAAAGTTACCTTTATCTGAACATCAGAAGAGGCTGTAAGCAATTCTATTTGATATTTATTCTCCCTACATTAATATACATAGCCCATATTTCCCCCCAAATCTTAAGACACGAAAGACCCCTGGACCCATTTAATAGATCACATGAACTTCCCCTGAGCTTGAAACTGGAACACCTGCCAAGCAGAGCTGTCTGAATGCCGCTTTCTGTGTCACTCACTGCTGAGATGGGCCGGGAATGTTCCTTACTGCGTTGGGCACTCAAACACACACACACACCTGCAGGCCCGACTGAGCGGCCTAGCCTCTGCCGTTGGGAGAGCCTAGCCCTGCGGATTAATTCATGTCGGTGTCTGGCCCCACCCCTGAGCTGGAGAATTGAGCGCAAAGTGAATTCTACGATTAAGAAACCGTGAGCACGTGGGAGATGGTGCACAAAGCCCAGCCTCAGGGCGTTCTTCCTGCTGCTTGTGAAGGTTGAGGTTTTCATTATCCTTGGCAGAAATGAATTGCAGGGAGAAATTAATACTCTCAGTAAGACACCTGAGCTCCATAGACTTYGAGAGGAGATGCTCCCATAGACTTGGAAATGTTTATAATGTAAGCCAGCCTTCTTTTTTGTGTGTTTAATAAAATTCTCTATAATAACTACTTGATACCCGGGGACCTAACTTCCAAACCATAGATTTTTAGCAAATCGGATATATTTTCAATTCCATTTTATAATATCAGGCAATGGGTGATCTGAACCATCAGCACAAGCTGAAATTGGTAAGGGTTCTGTCTTGTTTGGTGGCCTGGGTCTTCTGGAAAAGTTGTAGTCCAGTGGAACTGAAGTCGTGTAGACAACTGTGTGACAGTGGGCTATTGGGACACTTAAAAATCTGCAAGTATAAGAACATGTGCACGCTCATCCCAACCTCGAGGGTTAWTACATTAATGCTGAGGCACTTTCAATCACAGCGGCCAGTCAGTGGCCTTGGTAGATGCTTTGGTGCATAGGTCAGGGCCCCCTCTCAGAGACTTCAGTTGTGTTCGGACTGAAGTCCTTTGCTTCCAGGTCTGTCACAGGCCTGCTATGTGCTGTATTCTGTCAACATTAGGACCAGGAGTTCTGTTAAATGCAGAATGCAAAAACKACAACTTTGGTGGATTTGAAAAAATAGGAAAAAATAGGATTTTTTTTATAATTTAGATTTTATTTATATATATATATATATATGTTTTCCTGTGTATATGTGTGTGACCACATGACTTGTCTGGTGTTCACAGGGGTCAGAAGAAGACAATAGCTCCCCTAGAACTAGTGTTATAGATGGTTGTTAGCCCCCATGTGATTGCTGGAAACCAAGCCCTGTCCCTTGGCAAAGACTCTTAAGCCCCGAGCCCTCTCTCTAGTCCCAAGGAAAAATAGTTCTAAGGGCACTTTAAGGACATGATTTTCTGAAATA
>BDUI01004869.1:0-10481 GCA_002335545.1 Apodemus speciosus
CCCCTTGCCCCTGCTGTGCTCTTATGGATGCATGTTTATACAGGCAGGTATACGGGTACGTGTGTGTTTATGTATTGTGTAGGCATGTTCCCTGGTAAATGGGTCTAGCCATCAGGAACCATGGTAACAGCTTGAAGAAATAACCATATTAATGAGAATTTGCATCTGGAGGGCCAGACAACTGTTTCCATCTTAAGCTTAATACTGGAACGGGGTGACCCTCTTAAGCAGCAAATCCTTCCCTGACATCTCATAGGTGACCAGCCTTCTCCAGACAAATGTCCAGATCTTATCACACAACAAGCAGGTCCTTGAAGCCACGAGATGTTCAGAATCCTTACCTGCTGATGCAGTAGAAAGCAATGAGCCGGAATAAATCTGCAAAGCTGATTCCTGAGCCTTCCAGAGAAAAGGCTAGAAAAAAAAAGAGAGAGAGATACCAGAAGGTGGCTGAATCTTCCTGAGTGTGTCTGGGAAGGAAGGGCATCTAACACAGCATATGTAGGCCTGTCTCCATCCTCTCAGACTACTGTGTAGCTTATCCAAACCAGCTGTGAGGGGGTTGTCTGACAGCCAGACCCAGCTTTAAACAGCCAGGAGGCCGAGGGCGGTCTCCCTGACTCACTGTCAGTGCACGCTCCATGCATGTAAACACTCCCTTGCACAACAACCTTTCTGTTTGTTTTGAAGCTCAGAGCACACAGGGGCAAGGGCTTATCTGGCTGCACTGAGAAGCCATCAACACGCAGCAGTAGTGGGTTGAAGGTCCCCACCCCCAACCTTTCTTCTTAGATCGTGGACTTTCAGTGCTCCCTCTGACAAGTCAGGAGCTCTCTCGTGTTGGCACAAGGCAGAGGGATGAGAACCTGGAGATCAGTTTAAGGGCTCTAGAAATCGGTTCTGAGATACATTCTATAAAAAGATTCGGAAGTCCGGTCCTCTCGCCTGGCCGTACCACACAAGCTCCCAAATAAAGGATGCTTTCTGACAAGACGCCATTACCACATGTATGGCTCCCAGACGGCGGGGGCAGGGGTGGCTTGGTTTCCAATCCTCATGCCTTGGCCAACCACCTCCATCTCAACTATGAAGCAGACAGGAACAGATCCTTGCCAGCCAGAAGGATGAAAGTAGAAAAGAATCTGTTTTTAATGCAGTATCTTACGTGAAAGAACTATACATGAATATATGGTGGTGTTCATGACATCCTCCAGAAATTATGCTAAAATATCCGTCATTGTAGTAAGCCCTTCTCCCACCCCAATTTGTATAGGAGACAGGYTTGCTGGGTAGATATCATTACCTCGGGACTCGGGCCTGCAGTAAGTCATTATGGATAGGATAATGCTTTTCTACAAACTAGCTCTTTCAGTCACTTCAAAGTCCCTTGGGGAGATTAGAGGGGATGACAAGTTTTAGAATCTGGTGGAGGAAAAAAACAAAAAACCAAAACTTCTGGCTTCAGGAAATTCAATAAACAGGGGTGGGGGTGGGGGCCGGAGGTTCCCTGACAGTGAGTGTGCTTCAGAAGAAAGGAAGTGGTTTCCTTGTCATGGGGAACTTTGGAAATTGCAAGGAATTTAAAAGCCAGGAGAACTTGTTGCCAGTTGGGCCAGCAACCTTTCAAAAGCCAACTCAGAATAACAAAGTCAGTTTAACATAATTCATTATTTATTAACTTACTATACTCTCACTGTCTTTAAAATGGCAGTGGGTCTGAATCGTGCTGTCAGATTATCCCCCACTGTATTTAATCCTTCCCCAGGCTCAGCCTGCCTGGTGGTCCTCTTTCCCAGCTACCCTTGATTGTGTGAGTGTCAGGTATACACTTGAACCAGAAGCAGATCGTGTATGCAGGCAGAGGTTTCCAGAAATGCCACTTCCGTGGATCCTTTGCAAGGTCACTGGCTTAAGGAGACCTGACACGAGGGTTTGGGAATCTCATGCCTGCCCGTCAATTAGCCTCGGTACCTTCAAATGCAGGGACCAAGCCACGCTCCATCCTCGGGGCTCCCCAACTCTCCTGGCCTTCGCCCCTCAGCTCACTAACCTAGAATTTTCAGATCTCCGCACTCTGTTGTGCAGATCCATTTCCTGACCCTTTCTTGGAGACTGGCAGTACCTCAGAACTGTGTGTTCTCTCTTTTATTTAAAACTTGGCCTCTCGAAACTCCACATTTTCAGTGACCAGAAAGTAGACAACAGCAAGGACACCAAACAGTGCAGAGCACCAACTCCCTGCAAGTCTTCAGCTAGTCATCTGCCCACGGGGCTGGATTCATCTTGATTAACTGYCTTTCACAGAACACTGAACAGTGACTACCTGGAGGGAACTTGTGTGCTCGAGGCTCATTTAGTCATGAAGATGTGTAGATACATGTTTTGGCTTTAGACCTTGGAAGAGGGCTCTGTTGCTGCAGGTGCCCTGTGGTTTAGTCATCGGTAAACCTGGGCACCAAATCTACATTGTACCTAACAGGGGACAGGGCAAGAAAGTCTACATTCAGTCCCTACCATGTGCCAAGCCGTAGGGTGCACACAGTGTGCACAGGCTGTTTAACAGGCCTATGAATTGCAGAGGTTAACACTGCCTCGCTGCAGGGATGGGAAAGCCAGAGCTGAGGGCTGGGACTGGACACAGCTGTCTGCATCGAAGTCCAGGCTCCTTCCCAGCAGCCCTGCCTTCACTATCCGGCACTTACTGTATGTGCTTTCCTTTATAGTAAACTCTTTGAGAGGTGCTCCAAATTCACAGGGCAGGCGAAGGGAGAGGACTTTCTTCTGCATTTTGGAGGATTTACGAACCAAAAAGATCTAGGAGAAGGAAAGAGGAAAAAGAAAAAAAACCCCATGTTAAGCAGATTGAAACCTGGGTGCATGATTTTTCTTATATATGATGCCCCGTGAATAAAGTGCCCTTCCCAGCAGGACCATACAGCTCRGGACACTCTACAGAGAAAGGTCAGAGCTTACTGAGGACASKTTGCTTTCAAAAGGGGCTTAGGGGCTGGAGAGATGGCTCAGTGGTCAAGAACACTGGCTGCTCTTCCAGAAGGTCGGGGTTCAATTCCCAGTGCCCACGTGGCAGCTCATAACTTTCTGGAACTCCTGTTTCTGAGGAGTGGACACCTTCACACAAACATACATGCAGGCAAACCATCAATGTACATGAAATAAAAATAACGTATTCAGCAGGGGCTTTCCCTCTGACCCAACCCAACCTTACCCATCCCTTGTCTGCACTGGCACTCTGGTGACTCTTTCACTGCCTTGGCCTCTGTCTTGGTGGGTGAAACAAATTCAAAATGGAAGTTCGCATGGTCAAACTGTAGATGGTAAACTGTGAGTTCACTGGCATTAAATTTGGCTCATGGTAAATTTGAGAGAGGAACTTGAATTTGCTAAGAGTGAAAAAGCAGTTATTTTATAGTTTTAGTTTTTACTTTTGAATATGAATTTCTAGCTTCTTTTGAAAAACGAGATAGTATGTCAAGTCAGACAATGGGAAAAAATGGCTGCCAGGTTTGGGAGGTGGGTCAGAGTTCCCTGATGCTCACCCCAGCCAACAGTGAGGCTATTCCCTCTTATTCCAACACTGTCTTCGCCTCCACAYTTTAGACTTAAAATGATTTCCAGCAATGATGTCAAGATCACTGGGCCTGTCAGTGCAGAGGTGGGCCTGCCTCGTCCTGCTGGGGAGGTCGGGCCCTTCCAGCTCCAGAAGCATTATTCACCTGGCCTACATGTCAAGTGAAGTGTGTAGTGTGGAGGCCTTGGCTAAGTCCTGGTCCTCATCTATAGCAAATGGCCCTTCCTTAAGATCCTACACTGCCTTGTTCTTTGATCATCTCTTCCCTCTGGATCCGAATCTTGCACTCTCAGCTTCTCTATCTTGCTACAGTATTTCGAAGCTGACCCCCMCTTACCCCCACGGTCTTTTCCTTTTCTTTTTATGTTTACAGTACCCATGAAGCTTATCAGGGGAAGGTGTGGTCAGAAAATCTTTTGAGCTTTTCCCCCTTTGGTAACAGTGGAGCAAACAGGGAACTCATCTGGTTCACATATCTGAGCACTTGGGCTCTYGGACAAATTAAAACTGAGGCAGATGCTCCACAAATACCATCCTGGGTGAATGCGTTTGGGGTAAGGGGCCCAAGCTCTGAGAGACAGCTGTTGGCAGAGATGGAGCACAGCTCCCTTCTATAGGTCAGCCAAGGCTACACAGAGAAACCCTRTCTCAAAACAACAACAACAAAATAAAAAAATAAAAAAATAATAAAAAAATAAAATTTTGGGACCTCCCTGGGGACCAATTAGGTATCAGAGAATCAGGAGTACACCTTCCACACTTTGCTTCCTAAAACACTGCAATCACAGGGGCTGACAAAGTCAGGCTTGCAGGATGCATCCACCCTGACCCTGTTTCTGTGAGTAAATCTGTATTGAAGCAGAGCTCCTTATTCCTTCACATGTTATCTGTAGCTGCTTCTGCCTGACAAAAGTCTGTGCTGCATAGGTATGACTGATACTGTATGACCAGAAAAACTAACTATCTCTACACTCTGGCTCGTTACAGAGCTGTCCACAGACCTCTGTCTCTTGCTTAATTAAGGGTGCCATGTCATCCTCAGTACATTCATGCCACCAGGACCAGGCTTCTAGCCACCTGCTTTTTCTTCATTCCCATTATCACTTCTGGCCCACATGGCACCTGTCCTCAGCCTGCCCCATCTTGTCAGGAAGGCTCAGCGAAGAGCTCAGGTAGGTGGATAGAGAGACTATTCTGGTAGCTTGTTCTTCATACAAGCCTCAGCAGGAATGACTATGCCCCACCCCAGGAGGGAAGCAGGGCAGGGTGGGGAACTACTGCCTAGTAATGTCCTGYTTCAGGACTTTYGGTAGAAAGGCACAAGGGCRTAATTCAACTGGTAGWAAGYAGAGGCTCRGGGGCTGGAGAGATGGCTCAGCGGTTAAGAGCACTGACTGCACTTCCAGAGGTCCTGAGTTCAATTCCCAGCAACCACACGGTGACTCACAACCATCTGTAATGGGATCTGACGCCCTCTNTTCACTTCGAATTGTCACGACAAACGGGTCTGACTGTGTCTGGGATTCGACTTTAAGATGAACATGTCCTTCTTTCCTTCTTAGAAAGGGTGAGGCTGATAGAAAGAGTCACAGGTTTATTATACAATCTGTTGAAATAGCTGTAAGCAGTTTCCACCTAGAATAGTGCTTCCACATGTCTGACACTAACTGGACTCTGAGGTTTACCTGGGAGGAAGCACCACTCTCAAGAGCACTCATTCCTTTCTTCTGCAATGGAAATGGCCTTATTTTCATTGATTAGATTACTAATAAATAAGAATTGTGAATTTATATTTATAAATAAATATATTATACTAGCAAAACAGAAGATTTACATATATTGTAATTTGACAATAAGTTATGCTAGCTTCACATCATATTTCCCGTAGTTTAACATCAACTTTCTTCCTTTTTTCCTTCCTTCCTTTCTTTCTCTTTCCTCTTTCTCTCTTCCTTCCTTCCTTTCTTTTCTTTTTTCTTTTTCTTTTCATAGCCCTGGCTGTGCAGCTTATGCCTGAACTCCAGAACTCATAGCTCTCAACCTTCTAAGTGCTGTGATTGCAGCGATTGCAGGTTTGAAGCACCACGCCAGGCTCTCCGACCTTTCCTTCTGAAAACCCTCACCATTTTGATAGAATTGGGATGCTGATCACCTTTTCATCTAGCGGGGTGCTGTATAAGATAGTCTGACAACAGGATTTGATTGATAAAATTATTTTGAAATCACTGTGACAGAGGGGCTTYGGCCCAATGGACAGGAGATTTGCTATTTAAATCTGGGCACCCTGGAGAGAGAAAGGTGCACAGTCTCTGTGGCAAGCACCCCATATCTAAGGGTTTGCCCAATTTTAGAATGCTTTTTAATCGAATGCTAACTGGAAACATTTTGGGAGAAATCATTCTAGACACCTCCCACCACTTCATGGCTAAGAACCACGAGCCACTTGTGTGTCAGATTCTATATTTGATCATAAATATAATCTCAGGCACGCCAGAGAACTYTACTCATTATACCTGCTGATGTTGTGGAACTGGGTGGTTAACAAGAGAACTCCCTGATTTCAAATGACTTTCTTGTGATTCACTTAGTTCTCATCAAAGCTAAATGAAAAGGAAAAAATGTTAATTAGCAGTTGTCATTAGTCAGGCTCCAGCTGACTAAAGCTTTACTGTGTCTAAGCCAATCTCTTGGGTGACTACACCAAACTATTCCATGAAAGAGCAATCTGTGTGAACTCTCACCTCTGGATAATCCCAAGGAGCAGAGAATGCTTTAAAGCCCAGTGGCATGTCACCTTCCTGTCTCTAGACAGACTGAGGGGTGGGATTCTTGAGGTCACCACTACCTCTCCCGTTTGACATCAGCTGCTGGGCAGTCAGGAAGCAATTCCCCACAATGTGCCTCAGAGGATCCGATCCTCATAGGCTTGACCTCTCTACTTTATGCTAGAAATTGATCTAACTTTTGCTTGGAATCATTAAATGTAGCCCATCTTTTTCCCATGGAGGGATGCTCAGATCACCTGGACATTTCAAGTAAGGTAGAAAAAGAGACAGATTCCAGTGGTTCTGGTACTATCGCTTTGGAACAGATGAGGTAGTCTTCATGATCCTAGCAACATGGGGGTCTTGTCTACTYAATCTTTCACTCCAGTGTTATTAGAACACTTGGCAGGTTGTAGAGGAGCCTTCAYGCTTAGTGCTACCTGGAACTACAGACTCTGGATGCCAGCATGTTGGAAGCAAGAACTAGTCTGTCCTGGGGTCTTTTTTCAGACTTCTACCACTGGCATATCATTGTGCTCATTCATGGCTTCATTATCYGTTTGTCTCTGGTCCTTTCTCCCCATCTCCTGGTGACCTACTCAGGACTGTTTTAGGTAGAGAAAGCACTTTTTAGATTTCTGAAGAGTATAGTTCTCCAAACAGTGAAGTGAGCAATGCATATGCTGTTGACATGTTGACTGATGCGTGTGGTTTAGATGACTGAGAACATTCTTTTCTTTTATAGTTCAAAGGCTTGAACCAGCCTTGCATTTGCTGTGGAGGCTTAAGCTGTACCTCCAGAGCATAGTTTTTTTTTTTTTTTTGGTATGGTTAGTAAGAACATGATCAAAAAAAGGTTGTCCTAAGGAGTTACATTTAAGTACACACTAGAATTGACAAGTTATTTAAGGTCCCAGTGCTGGTCAAATAATAGCTCACAGATAATRAGAACCACTCATTCACGAAGTGATTATTCCAGGTACTTCATGTTCATTGACCAGAGTTCTAGCAACTTTGAGGGGCAGGTACATNTAACTGAGCTGCTAAGTTCATTCACTGTACTGTGTTAGAACTTAAATTGCTACAATGGGGGTGAGACCTTACTATGGTGAACAACACAGGATACACCAGTCACTGAATAATGTTTTGCTGCTGTTATTTGTTTTTAAGAAATGGAGCCRGGCAGTGGTGGCACATGCCTGTAATCCCAGCACTTGGGAGGCAGAGGCAGGCAGATTGCTGAGTTCGAGGCCAGCCTGGTCTTCAGAGTGAGTTCCAGGACAGCCAGGGTTATACAGAGAAACCCTGTCTCGAAAAAACCAAATCCAAAAAACAAAAACAAAACAAAACAAAACAAAACAAAAAAACAGAAAGAAAGAAATGGAGCTGTGAAATGGTATTTATATATTTAGATCCAAAGTTGATATCTAGTATCTTTGTCAATTACTCTATGCTATCTATATTTACTGAGACTGCTCAACTGAATCCAGAGTTCACAGACTGGCTGGTGGAACCAAACTCTAGTTCTCATACTTTGTATGACCAGTGCCTTATCTACTGAGCTATTCCCCAGTGCTGTGTGTGTGTGTGTGTGTGTGTGTGTGTGTGTGTGTGTGTGTGTGTGTGTGTATAGTTTTTTTACATTGCCCAGGCTGGTCTTGAACCTAGATCCTTCTGCCTCAGTCTCCCAAGTGCCAGGATTACAAATATGGGCTACCGTGTCTACCTGGAGTGAGTGGCTGGGATACAATGGTCCCGGATGGTTAGTTAGTAGCTGCTGAAACAGAATCAGATTTTGATTGATTCACATGGAAAGCTACTGAAAAGCCAAGGAAAATACTGGTAGCCCAAGAAGACAAGTCTCTGGTCACAGAAATTTCTAAGGTGGCATCCCCAGATAAATGGGTCTCTTGACTCAGAATGAAAAAAGAGCCTCAGGGACATCCAGTATCCAGAACCAGGSTCAGAAGGTCAGGCCCAGGCCTCTGGCCAGGGGCTCCTCCTTCCTTTGACGCCCTGACACCCTGATGTGCATACAGTCCCATAACTGAGARGACGATGACAGGAAGACAGACCTGGAAAGGTATCTACTCCTAGAAACMGCCTTATGGAGCCCAGAATTCTCCTGTATTGTATTTGATGTCTTTACTGGAAGCCATGTGACCCAGAAGCTGGAAAGAACTTTTTGGCAATATCTCTAAGTGTCTCTCTGTCAGGCAGCAGCATGCCTGCTTCACCTTCCAAGTCTTGGCTCTTACCCCTGGAGGCTGGCCCTGCAGGACCTCTGCCGCCTCCTCCTCACTCAGACTGAGCTGCAGCCATATGGGATGGGTATGCAGGAGCCGGTCCAGAATGCTGAGCCTGTTGGAGAGGCTGTCATAGCCAGAGTCTCGGGGACATGTCTTCCCATCCTTGTCTTCAGAATAGCCACCATCTTTGTGTCTCACCATGCTAGAATAAAGAAAAGAACAGGGCTCAATGACCGATGCTATCCCCTGGAACTTACTGGTCAGATCTGTCACAGCATATGTACACCCTGTGGCCACTACCGTTCGATCTAAAGGTATGGAGGACAGATATGTTTCTTTCTTTTTTATTTTTATGATTTATTTATTTATTTATTTATTTTATGTTTGAGTTCACTGTCACTTTTTTCAGACACACCAGAAGAGGGCACCAGACCCCATTACAGATGGTTGTGAGCCACCATGTGGTTGCTGGGAATTGAACTCAGGACCTCTGGAAGAGCAGTCAGTGCTGAGCCATCTCTCTANTTTAAGGTCCCAGTGCTGGTCAAATAATAGCTCACAGATAATAAGAACCACTCATTCACGAAGTGATTATTCCAGGTACTTCATGTTCATTGACCAGAGTTCTAGCAACTTTGAGGGGCAGGTACATKTACTAGTCCACAGGATTCAGGAGTTCTCTACAAGATCTCTGACTATGGGTGATAAAATGACCCAGTTTATTCAAGTCTGAGGTGGTTCTCAAAATATGGGGTTTTCAGAGCTGGAATTGGGAAAACATCCAGCAAACTAGGGTGAATGGGCCACACCCTAGGCAGGACCTTCGCAAATGCCGGAAGCTGGGCTTCCAGGGTTACACCCCATCCTGCCTGTCTCTGATGAATTCAGCTGCAAGTTTCACTTTGCAATGGGTGTGCCTCAACTTTCTCCCAGAGCTGGGATAAACCATTGAGCTGGGATAAACCATTGATGCTGAGGCAGTCCTGAGAGCACCCTGGTGATAAAACCTCCCTTSTTCTCATTTTAGTTGCATAGACCCAAGTATCTAGAACCATATTTTCTCCCTTTTGGGTTGTGATGTTTTGAGTTCCTTYTTTTGCTTTCCCTTCCTTAAAAGCCCTAATTCCCAAATCCCCCCTCCCAACCCTCTACCCCCCACTTCCCAGCCCCACCTGCTATCCCCCCACCCCAACCCCGCTGAGGGGAACTTCTGTGAAGCTGCACTAGAGTTATGACACAGCAGGCAGAATGGTCTGGTTATACGTGACTTTAATCTCCCGATTTACATGATTAAGTGTGCAGAAAATTTAAGGATTTTCTCTCAGATACTTGAAGGAGAAGGACCAAAGTGCTGCTCTCTTCTCTAAAAGAGGTTCATCCCCAGCTGCAGAGCTTCGAGTTGAGAAGAGAATCTTTTCTCCCAGAGGAGGCCTGGTTGAACTGAACCCCCTTATAAGTTCAGGCTTTGCCTGCATACTCCCAGCTGGGTTTCCTGAGCTTGTAAGGGCACTCTTTGCTTTTAGAAAGAATCAGCCTCCAAAAGTTCTTCTATATATTGTGCTGAAATTCCTCCACCTGCAAGGAAGTCCATGCTCCTCTTTCCCGAAGCAACCAGAATGCATTTCTCATTCAGGTACATGAAATCTTTGTGAATGCCTCCCCTGCAACGTTTCCTCTTCAGACTAAAGATTGTGGTTCTTTACATATTTCTCTATGCTGGTGGTATCTCTCTCTCTTTCTCTCTCTCTCTTTCTCTCTCTTTCTCTCTCTTTCTCTCTCTCTTTCTCTCTCTCTCTGTATGTTATCTGTTTTACATTTATTTGTCTTTATTTTCAGTATCTTATTTGGTTGTTGTTGTTGTTTAAGAGTGTATGGAGG
>BDUI01004869.1:33261-45857 GCA_002335545.1 Apodemus speciosus
TTTTTTTTTTTTTGGTATCCTCCTTCTTTGCTTGAGAACAGAGGAATATGTAGGCTGTCGGCTCAAAATGATGGACCCCAGGGAAGAGGAGGGTGGAACACTGGACCACTTCAGGCCTGGACTGTGTACCCCAACACAGGCACCTTTCACCCAGAGGGGTATGGAGCAAAATGTTGTTATGTTTCCATTCTCCCCAGCCTTTGGAAGGAGGGAGAGACACAATACCACGTAGAGGGGGCTGGCCACCAGGAATGAGCCTGTCATCTTCCTCCCGGTTATCTAGCTTTTTTGATAGTGGGTGGAAGTAGATTTACTCAGTTGTTAACTTACAAGCCAAAGACCCTAACAGTCCAGACCTCAGGACAGATAGAGGAAGCACAGATGGAGACAGGGGGGAAGGGGACTCCGGGACCGTTTTGTGGTCAGGGAGGAGGCCTAAGGTCAACCTCACGTTTTCTTCTTCTTCCTCTTCTTCTTACCTCCTTCCCTCCCTCTTTCCTTCCCTCCTTTCCTTTTTTCTTTTAAGACAGGCCTCACTAAGTTATCTAAGTTGTCCTTGAACTCACTRCATAGCCCAGGTTGGCATGGGACCTGCAATACCCCTCAGGCTCTCCAGTGCTAGGATTACAGGTATACACTGTAATCACTGTATACTCTTCAGCACAGCTTTCCTTTTAGTGTACACTAGCGTGTATGTGTGTGTGTATGTGTGTGTGTGTGTGTGTGTGTGTGTATTTGTGTGTGCGCATGCACATTTTATGCTTGGCCTTTGACTAACTAATTAGAATCTTCACAGGGCTGCTATGGCCCTGTTGGCCAACCTATTCTCCTACAGCTATGGGTGATATGCCATATGCCAGGCACAACTCTTGGCCCCAAAATCTAATATATCAAGCCAAACCCCTGCTTTCGTGGAATTTGACCCTTCTTGGAAGTAGAAGGTGATTAGGTAAGCAAATAGGAACACAAATCCCTCACTGGTTCAAGATCCCCTGAAATACCCAAATCTGTGGATACTGGAGTCTGTTTTATAAAATGGTACCGTATTTGCTAATAATCTACGACAYCCTCCTATAAGGGAGGCATATTGGTAGAGACCTATAATCTAATTTGAAAGACTAACACAGAAGAGTCATGGGTTTCAGGTCAATTTAGGCTGCCAGAGAGACTGGTACAAACAAACAAATTCATTTCTGGATTAGTTCTAATATCTAACACAGTGCAAAAAGAGTTAGGATTAGACTGGCTGGCTGCTGCTAGATGATAGCCCAGAAAAAGGGAAAGCGTTGTGTCCAGGATACCAGACAGGAACCATGGCGACAGTGCCATTGAGAAGGGGTCCCTTCATGAATCTACTCTAATGAGTGGATCTGCTAGGAGCTGAAGATGGATGGAAGATGGGTTATGAGCACGAGGCTGCAAGAATGGTAGGATGGTTCATGCGAGTGGGTTAGAAAGACCTGGGAGAGAGTGGCTTTGCAAGGGGACCCCCCCCAAGGGCTCAACTGCAGTCTCTGTAAGTTTGGTACAAACCTCTGAACTCATAAAGAGGATCAGCCAGAGAGGACCTAAGTTGGAAATCACAAACAAGTTGATGGCATCAAAGCCACAGGACCAGATGGGGTTAACTTGAGACTCTAGAGACTTTCTTTGTAAATATACACTGCATCTGACAGGTCAGATACTGTGCTAAGTCTTTTATAGCCTTTGGCTTGTGTATTCTTCCTGAGGATGCTATACAGTTGCTCTATTATTATTATTCTTATTTTACTGATGTGGGCATAGAGTACAGAAATCTCCAAATGTCTTTGATAAGGCCAACTGTATGAAGAGCAAAGAGATAAAGAGAATAGGTCCAAGAGGTCTGGGGATTCTAGGGTTGAGGGGATCAGGGTTAAGGGATCACAGGCTAGAGGCCAGAGCAGCAACAGAGGAGGGGAGAGGAGTCTCTGGTGTGATGTCCAGACACCAAATTTCTGATCCCCTTGCTTCTACATCCCAAATAACACCATCATAGCATGTGCCACTCTATCCTGTTTAGAGACGATTTAACATATACACAGGATGTGTGTAGGTGATAAGCAGTGTTAGGGACAGAATACAGCAGAGCCACACCACCAGCCTTCTTTGGTTCCACTTTGGAATAAATGTACTGGCCAAAAAGGATGGCTCCATGTAAAGTTTTTGATGTGCAAAGACAAGGACTTGGGTTTGGACATCCAAAACCCCTGTAAAAGCTGGACGTGGTGGCTCACCATACCTTTATCCTTAGTGCTAAGAGGTGAAGAGGTACTGAAAGCTTAGTGATCCACTAGTCTAACTGAAACAGTGAAATCAAGATTCAGAAAGAGAACTGTCTCAGAAAAAAATAAGATGTAAAACAACAGACAAAGAGACCCGGAGTTGACTTTTGGCCTCCACAGGAGAGACAATGCGTCTGCTCACACACACATACACGGGGTGGTGGTGAGAACATGAACCCCCTTCCTCCTGGAATATGGGTAACAATACTAAAAGAGAATCCCAGAGGCTGTGCCTTTGCTGTCAACAGAACCCAGAGGTACTTCCCCTGCAATCGCACCAGGGACAGAGCTTCCCCTCTGCTCAGATGACAGCCATTGCTGGTCCCACTTGCATTAGTAAAGAAATGTCTCAGCCGTGAAATACTACATTTGTACACACATTGCCCTTGGTTTTCAAGCATAGTTGTTTTTCCTATGCCATCCCATCAATTAGATTTAACACATTTAAATATGCTATTCTGAAAAAGAGTCGAGGGCACAAGAAAACATTAAGACTGCAAGAACATTTCATTGTTAACCATGGAGTAGAGAAACGCTAACCCAAGCAAGGGAATAGAGGTCCTTTACTTCCTAGGAAAACTAGATTGGTATTTAACCACAGGTTCCATCAATTGAGGAAGTTCAGGCATTTTACAATGGCTATTGGGAGGGATAGGAGAGGCCCCATCAAACTCATACTCATGGAGAAGGATGTCAGAGCAAGGTGACAAGGGTGCATTTATTACATCTGGTGCATTGGAAGAATAGCAGCAATTCCCTAGGAAGGGTGGAGCTGTTAGCTAGCTCTCTCCCTCCTTCCCTCCCTCCCACTCTCCCTCCTCTCTCCCTTTCTTTCCCCCTCCCTCCCTCTCTCCCTTCCTCCCACTTCCTCCTTTCTTCCTTCCCTTCTTCTCTCCCTCTTCCCTTCTCTCCCTCCTTCCAGGCTGAACTTTCCATCCTCCTGCCTCAGCCTCTGAAGTCTCAGGATCATGGGTTCTGTGTGCTCAACCACTTCTCTCTACAGCAGTAAGACAACTCCAGGGTGGAATTATGGTCTCGTACCCATGGCTATGTCTTGCCTTAATTCTGGAAACAACTCAGTCTCTTTTTCCCACTTCCCTCTTGCCTGGCTCTCCTGATACCTCCATTGGGGAAATAGACACATTAAAAGCAATCGCTGCTTCTAAAAAACCTTAATGACCAAGCATCATTGGTTTGGTGTTTTAGCCACATTATCAATTTCCACATGAGTAGAACAAGCTTAATAACAGACCTCTGCCTTTTAGAATAGGTAGGAAGATACAATGGGCTAGTAGCTACAAAACCCCGAGGCCGACACAGCATAAGCACAACATACATACATACATACATACATACATACATACATACATACATACATACATACACACATACACACACACATATATAATATTTGTTACTATGTCTGACAAATAAGATACTTCTAAAAATGAGTAAATTCCACATTAATGAACACAGTATCCAAAGATATTAGTCTGAACAAATATGTTATGGTGGTGTACTTTTGGTCATTCTTTTTGGTTTTGTTTTCTCATTTGCTTGAGACCAGGTCTATCTCTTATGTAGCCCTGGCTGACCTGGAACTCACTATATAGATCAGGTTAGCCTCCAACTCACAGAGATTGCCTGCCTCTGCCTCTGCCTCTGCCTCTGCCTCTGCTCTGATTAAAAGCATGTGCTGCTGTGACCTTCATGTCCTACATTTTGGCCATTCTTAAATTTGGAAAGAAAAAGATGAAAAGAGATATTAGGGTTGGGAGTGTTGTATTTATACTCAGTGTAGTAAGCCTCAGTTGTATAGCACATACTTAGCATGCACCACAAATAAACACAAGAAAGGTTGGTGATTAAATGAACTCCAGGACAGGGAAGCAGGAAAGGGTTGATTGGGGAACAGGGGGAGGGAAGAGGGCTTATGGGACTTTCGGGGAGGGGGAATCTGGGAAAGGGGAAATCATTTGAAATGTAAACAAAGAATATATTGAATAAAAAAATTATATATAAATGAACTCCAGCTCTCTTACCCTATTATCTGCTGAGGTTGGGGAACAAGATCTCACTGGTTTGTAACCCCCTCCACGCTCCAAACCTTAACCTTAACAACCAAACCTTTGTGACTTATACTTAGGGGATGATAACTTTTTCACTCTGTGTCTGTTCCCTGCAGAGCTTGGGGGGGGGGTCTATCTCCCAGCATTACATTTCCTAGACATGGAAGAAACAAATGTTGCTAAATTCTACTCCATTATCAGCCCCAATTCAAGTTTTCCTTACACATAGCAGTGCAGAGGCTAAAGGTCAACCCTGCACAAAAGTTCCAAGAATAGCCTTTGAACTATGGATATGAGATGGGGGAAAAATTCTCTAGCTGAAAACCACTATGCATTGTGCATGTGTGTCAAGTTTATGGGAGAAAACAATTTAACTAATCAAAGCCCTTCACACCAGGGTATGAAGAAAGCACTAAAAGCCAAGAAACATGGAGGGATATCTGGTCTACCTCCACTACTTTGTAGAGATGGCTAGGAAATAGAGGGTACCTAGAACTTGCCCAGCTAAGGCAAATGCAGCTTCTTCTGAGAAGCATGGTTTACAGCCCACCTTCTAGCTGCCTCGCACCTGCCTCCCTAGGTTGGTGGGTTTTTTTTTTTTTTTTTTGTTTTTTTTTTGTTTTGTTTTCTCCTTCAGTCTTGCACAGAGAACAAGTCAGGCTGGTTTGAAACTTGCCTGGGCAACCAGTGTCACCTGGTTTGTCTATGTGTCCTATGACTTGCCAGCAGACTCATCATAAATCTTAACTTTGTACTATTCCATGCAGCCTCAAGCAGGGAAGGGGTGGGGGTGATGAACTTAGTTTTCTAGGCACCAACCAAAACATTCATCATTCTGTAGCAATGACGTTCTRCTTCTCTGTCAACAACAAAGGCTATATCAAAGAGCTAAAAGGCTTGACCTTCAACCTACAAACTCACCTCTGACCCCTGTAAAGATAATTTTCCAGCTCAAAACCAGCCCCTCCTACATATTCAAACAGTATGCAGCATGCCAAACTGACACAGTCATTTACAACCTCATTCAGTTATAAAACCCCTGATGGCTTTTCAGGTTAATAGCTATGTAGGTCTGAGGATTTTTCTGACCTGAGAATGCAAAATGGGTCCATCCTCTTTAGCTGCTCCCCTTTAAACCTTCTGGAGACTTCCAGGGCTATACTGAATTCTACTTCATGCACGAAAGGTCCGTTGAATTACTCTTTCCATCATTGTGACATGGCACTGACAATTTCCCGGTTCTGGTGCCAGGAGGAATCAAGAAGGTATAAAGTTCAAGTGCCTTCAAAGCAATTAAAACAAACAAGCAGGCAAGGAGCTTCTAGGCCACTCCCACCTCCTACAGAGAATTTCATCTGGTGTTGCCACCACACTCCCAGTGCCCAAACTTTGAAGGAGTGACGGAGATGTCAGCCCTCTTCATTCACCAGCTTCTCTGAGTCCCTCAACTTGCTGCAACCAGCACCTAGCTTCGTCTTTGATCACCTGTGGGTTTCAGAAGGTTCCAGGCCATTTTCCAGGCTGATATCTGTCTGCACCATCTCCCGTTTCAGTTCTCCGATCTCCGAGGCGATCGTGTCAATGAGCTGTACAGAGACAAAAATAGCATGACGTCAGGAAGTGAAGAGGCGGGGCCATGTTCCTAAAGCCGGGGAGCTCCTGCCCTCAACAGAGGACCCCCCCACCCCGCCCCCAGTTTTAAATCTTGGCTCTGTGAATTTCCTCTAACCAGAGGAAAAAATAAAGGGGGAGGAGCAGCTCCTCTTTAAAAAGAGGAAGAACTTTGGTTTTGATATTGGGAAAGAGCTGGGGTTTCAGTATTGTAATAAGGAAAAGGGTCTGACGCCCAGTTTGGGTTGCTCAACATGAATATAGAAGAATAAATGAAACCTACTCAAACCAAACTCATTTTTTATCAAAAGAAATATTCCAAGGATCTCTGTGAGGTGGAGGCCAGCTTGGTCTACATAATGAGTTTTAGACCAACCAGGGCTACAGAGTGAGACCCTGTCTCAGAAAAAAAAAATTACAAGGCTTGGTGGCACACAATGATAATCCTAGCAACAAGAAGCTGAGGAAGGGGTATAAAGAATTTGAAACCAATCTAAGCTACACAATAAGACACTGGTTCAAAAAAGAAACAGGCAAGTAAACAATGTAGTACTTAAAAACTCAAATTGTGTGAGATTCTGGGGATAAACCCAGGCCTCACACACACTATTTAATATTCTACTGGAGCTGTATCTCCAATATTCATTGATCGGTTGGTTGACTGAATCATSGAGCGAGCCAGGCCTTACCATGTAGCCTAGGCTAGCCTTGAATTCACTAAGTATGGCAATTTGGCCTTAACCATGAGATCCTTCTGTTTCAGTTTCTCACTTTCACTGTAGTTTTTGATTTGGTGTTTTGAGAAAGGATTTTGCTAGGTCATTCAGGCTGATCTGGAACTGACTATGTACAACTCAAGGCAACCCTCTTGTCTCAGTCTCCTGAGCACTAGGATTACAGACATGAGCCATTACTATGCCTAGCTTAGCTTTTTAAGATGATAAATGTGAAGCCAGTGGGTCATACTTCTGCTCCCAGCTACATGAAAGGTAAAGGCAGAGGATCATTTGAACACAGAAGACTAAGAGCATACTGAACAACATGGGAACCTACACCTGCAGGAATGACTGAATGAAGGAATGAACGAATGAACAAATGAATATAAAATCTCAAAATTAAACCATGGAGACTGATTAAGTGGGAAGTAAAGATTGCTCAAGTCTAGGAATGGGTAATTCTGGGTGGGGGAAACCCCTCCCCGGAGACATCTAGGGGATAACTGTGACCTTTTGGCAATGGCTTCAACTGTCTTGTGTCCCTCACCTCTTGTGAAGAGGCTCCATCTCATCCCAAAGGCTCGAGTAAATCTCAGGCTCACCTATCCACCTTGGTTCCCCCCAAAATCCTCCACATGCCCCACCCATCTTCTCTTTGGCATTGCTGAAGATTGAACTCAGGATCTGTGCATACCAGGCCAGTGATCCACCTGAGATGCACTCTCCAGCTTCTCAATATACCCTCTACTGACATTGACTAGTCACTTTAAGTGTATAGAAAGCATGTATGGTTGCTACTCTGCTCCAGACTTTTGAAAGTGAAGTTATTTTTCATTTATGTGTGGCTTATGTTAACATTCAATGTGCCTATTTATAAGCTACTTGAAAAGTCTGACTTCATTCATCCACTCAGCTTCAAACCTTTTTGGGCACCCACTTCGTGTCAGGCACGGAGTGGAGAGAGTAAGGTTGGCCGGTCTCAATTTCACTGGGCTAGCATTCTGGTGGGAGAAATAGACTCCAGTATTGAGGGTTGAGATTTTCTGGATTGAAGGTATGTATGTGAGAAGTACTTATAGGGTAACTAGGGGGTCTTGCTACCTAGTGTGGGTTATCAGGAAAGGTGTTTACACAGGTAATAGAGTCCTGAATGACATGAGAAGATCAAAGGAGCAGTCCATCATGCAGAAAGTTCCAGAATCTGGAAAATGAAGTATGCAGGCACTAGATGATGTTTATTGAATATTACACTCTTCATGTCTTTGAGTTTCCTGCAGTAAGAGCCAGTAGGCATCTTTAATTGTGGCAATTGGGAGGCTCACATTTCATGATCTGTAGACACTGTCTAGTTGGGTTTGGGGACACAGCTCAGTAGCTGTGGCACTTGCCTAACCAAGATCCAGAGATTGGTCAAGAAAAAGAAATCTCGTCTTTGGGCTATAGCTGCTTATAAGTGCTGGCAGAGAAAGGGGACACTAGGTGAGAACAATAGCAGGGCCCCAGATGAGAGACCAGCTTGGACATTTTGGGGCCAGTGAGAACGGAAAGAAGAGGATGATCCAGGAACAACTTGCCAGAAATGAATATGAGTTGATGGTTGAATATAAAAGTCATGAGAAAAAAAAAGTATTCGAAAATTGARCTGCAGGGTGTGAGGGTGCATGCTTGTAATCCTGGGCCTGGAGAAGAGGCAAGTGAGTCAAGGATTCAAGATTATCCTACACAGTGAGTTCAGGGCTCAGCCTGGAATGATATCATCTCAAACACAAACAAGGGACTGGAGAGAAGGTTCAGTAGTTAACAGCACGTACTGAGGACCAGGATTCAGATCCTAGCACCCACACTGGGTGACTYGTGAAAGTCTAGAACTACAGCTTAAAGGGAGCTAACTCCTCCATGGGTGCTCACCATAGGTGCCCACAAGCACTGTGGTCTAGATACAAGAGCTGTACATAGCAGAGGGCCCACCCAAAGGACACCCTGTCATAGCCTAATGCAAACCTCACAGAGAAGATTCCCACCCCAGCAGCAGGAGTAGTCACCATGTCTCCATTCACTTCTATACTCGTCATCACTTGGGTACCAACAGCACAGATTTGAACATAAAAGTCCCCAAGTGCAGGCTGGTGAGATGGCTGAAGAGCTGAGTTCAATTCCTGGGTCCCCAGTGGCCTTCCCCAGAAGAAGCAAGCGACCCTTGCAGTTGAGCTCCTTCCTGCAGGCATTGCTCTATCACTGCACCTTGACCGCAGCTCTAGCCCCTTTCCCCCTTCCCTTCTCTAAGCCTAGACAAGCACAAGACCCTGTCTTGTGGCTCTCACTTAGTGGTACCAAGCTGGCTAATTACGAGCACACCGTTTCTCTGCACAGTGACCTGAAGGTAGGAAGATGGATGAATGCAAATATTCCTGGATGGATCTCTGACAGAGGGGGGGCATGTTCTCCCCTCCATCCAATCCCTACTTAGCACGCACACTTGACAACATAAAGTAAATTCCTCAAGAATTGGACCAGAGTCAAATGTTCCAGGGCAGGCCTGCTCTTAGCATTGTGTACAGACACATCAGGCTCCTCCACCAGCAAATGTCACCACCGAAGGCCACTCCTTCCTCTCTGAAGTTCTATGGATTGGGATTTCAGAGCTATTCATATTGTTCTTTGATAAGATTGTGCTTATTTGTTTGTTTTTAATTCTTAGAAGCTTTCATTATAACCCCTTACATTTGGTTCTTCCTAAATTCATTCTTTTGGACATTCTTTGAGGACATAACCCCTTGGGGCACCCATGTTAAAGCCACCAGGAGCTTCTTTGTAAGTCCTCTCCCATACCTGGTGATAGTAACTAAAGCAGTGGCTCTCAACCTTCCTAATGCTGCGACCCTTTAATACAATTCCTCATGTTGTGGTGACTCCCAACTTCAAAATTATTTTCATTACTACTTTGTGACTATTTTTTTTAACTACCGTTACTAATTGTAATAAATATCTGTGTTTTCTGATGGTCTTAGGTGACCCCTATAAAAAAGTCATCCAATCCCTAAAGGGGTCACGAGCCACAGGTTGAGAACCACTAAACTTAAGTTTCTACAATGTATACAGTCCAAACACAAGCATCAAGGTAGAAGTCTGAATGTCCCTGCTGATGTCCCACTATGGTGAGGCTGTGGTCCAGAGAGGACTGGATGCCGAAGCATCTTTATAAAGTGTGGCTTCTGAGCACTCTGGACACACAGAAAGCCTGCTGTCCCTAGTGAAGGGGACAACGGTGGCTGTTATCTGGTTTAGTCAGAGGGTGAGGTGGGACCTCAGGTTGGCATGGCATAAAGTTCACGAGACCATGATTCTTAAGCCCAAACCCCAGCTTATCTCTGTCATTCTCAAAACAGCACACAGTAACTAAGGTTTGAACCAACAGAATACCATCTAATACCATCTACAAAGGACAACACAGCAGAGTTTCACCGTCAGAGCTCTCTCTCTCTCTCTCTCTCTCTCTCTCTCTCTCTCTCTCTCTCTCTCTCTCTCTCTCTCTTGTCACCTTGGGCCAGTCACAAGTCTGAACGGGTGATGCTATGGAAAGGTGGCTGGAGGACTGAATACGGCCACTAAGTGTTCTCTTTCCTCTTCCCATATATACTGCCGACTTATTTTTCTAGCTCAAGGTGACAGAGAGCTAATGCTAAGGGAAGCTTAAGAGAGGATCTGGAAGGGCCCTCTCAGCCCGGAAGAGACCCTGATCACCACCAGCAAGGAAGGACCTGGGGCAGGGGCATCTCTATCTGTCCAGAATTTTCCCACCTATCAGGCACCCATTTTCCTCTAACGGGAAGGAAAGTCATTGTATGTAACCTGTGTACACAGGAGGGGAGGGAACAGGGAGGGAACCCCAAATCTTTTCTTTTTTGGGGTTTAGATAAAAGCAGACTAGTTCTCTTGAAGGTCAAGTAAAAATAGAACAAGAAAGTGCTTAGAGAGCGAGGCTGGGAGTCCCTGGTGTCACTCAGGAATGTTATCAATGCTGAGAAGGGATGTGCAGCTGATAGCGCCATGGCTGGAGACCCAGGGTGTGGGAAAAGCCAGGCACTTGGCTGCCAGCTTCACACTTTCTTCTATACCCCAATTCATCAACGTGGCCTTGGCGTCTGGTGGGCTTTTGCATTCTGGGAATCAACTGTGTGGGAAAAGACTTATTCCAGGACCTGAGAAATCACATGATCCAAACAATTCCCTCCCCTGTCTATTTCTGTTGACCTGCTGCTCCGTGGGTCTGGTGGGTACATCCCACACCAGGGGCTTTCCAAAGCCAACTCTGAAAATGATGGCTCTCTTCCACACTTGTAAACAAGCTTTGTTACTGGAATTATCACCAAGGAAGAAAAGGTAGCACAGGGCTCCCGGCTCCATTTGTAGACAAGAGTTTGTTGATAGTGTTGTTTTGAGACAAGGTCTCACATAGCCAATGCTGCCCTCAATCTCGATATGTACCCAAGGTTGGCCTTGAACTTCTGATCTTCTAGCCTTGGAGCATTAGAATTATAAACAAGTGTCACCATGATCAGCTATTTTCTTTGTTTTTGTTTTGTTTGAGACAAGGCCTCACTTGTACCCCAACCTGGTCTGGAGCTATGTAGCCCAGGCTGGCCTCAAATGAGGCAATCCTCCTGCCTTACCCTCCTGAGTGTTGGGATTACAAAAGCTGGTGACAATGCCCAACTGGATCATTCTTGCATGTTATCTCTCTGTTTTTTTCACCCAATGGAAAGAATCATACCGTCATGCTTCATAGATTACTTCTGCTATAAGAGTCATTAAACAGAATCTGGTGGGAATCACCTAAATGTGGGGAAATACCACAATCTTAATTTCCTTTGCTTACTTATCTATTTTTAGAAGGGTCATGCCATGCCCCTAGGTGCTCCAATATTTGCTGTGTGGCTCAAGCCGGTGTAGAATCCATGACAATCCTCCTACCTCAGCGTCTCCAATATTGGGTTACAGACACGCACCTCTACTCCCGGCTGAGTTTCCACTCGACTTTGACAGACACTGGGGTCAACTTCACTGCTTTGCTATCATGAGCAATGCTGAGCTGAGCGTCCCGGGTTCTCCTTGTGTAGCATGTGAAAGCTCGGAGAAATGCCAGCATCTACGTATTCAGGCTATAGGTGGTGCCACAGTTAAACATGTGGCTTTTTTTTTTTTTTTACTGCCTCTGCCATATTTGAAAGTGTCCATGGCACTTCTCTGAGTTTGATATTCTACTTTTCAAAACTATATATGTGTGAGAGTCATGCCTGCATGTTTGTCTGTGCAACACACGTGAGTTTGGTACCATCAAGGTCCAAAAGAAAACAATGGATCTGGAATGTTACAGACAGTTGGGAGTTGCCACGTGGTTATTGGGAATTGGATCTGTGTCCTCTAGAAGAGAAGCTGGTGCTTTTAACCACTGAGTGATTCCTCCAGCTCTACTGATGTCCTATTTTTAAATGTGTGTGTACATGTGCACATGCAACAAACAATCTGGGTCGCGGGCCCTTGCCTTTAACATATTGAAGACAGGGTCTTTTGCTATTTACTGCTGGGTGTGCTGGGCTAGCTCGGACACAAACTTGTGGAGGTTTTCTTGTCTTGGCCTCAGGCCCCACTATAGGAATACCRGGATTACAAGTGTGTGCTAACTGCACCAGACTTTACATGGGCTCTGGGGATCTAAACTCTAGTAACTCATGCTTGAATGTTAAGTGCTGTATCCACTGAAACATCTCCCCAGCCTGTTATCCACTTTTAACTTGAAAACATTCTGGTGCTGGGTATCAAAGTCATTGAGGTAAGTAGGCACTTCCATATCCCAACATCATATGTGTGTGTGTGTGTACATATATATATATATATGT